>CAWUPM010000088.1:60000-72234 GCA_963924295.1 Dioctria rufipes
CTTTGCCAGCACATATAGGAGCCTCTCATGACACCCGTGGAGATACGCTTAAGGACCTTTTTCGGAACCTTAAGTGCATCTAGTTGCCTAATGGAATTTAGGTGCCAAATCCCCTTCCACGAGATAGTTATTGCTCCAAAAGACACAGTCGTACATTCAGTGAATGCACCGACAAGGTCCGTGAAAGAAGGGATGTCCCTATATTTACTAATCTTAGCCCGGTGCACACGATCGATGTCTCGCTCAGAGACGACCTGAACATCGAGCACTGTGGCATGGTCTCCCTTAACCACGATCAGGTCTGGTTTCCTCGTACCAATGGATGTACTAAATGTTGCCTCTTTATGGACCAGGTAGCCTAGAGATCCGATTTTTGATTCAAGAGTGGAGACAATCCTATCGTGCCTTTTAATACGCCCGCCATGTGTGCGGGTGCATATCTGGACTGTATGATAATTGGTTTCGGTCTGGCGACAGCCAGCCCTACACCTCCTATCTCCAGTCCGACCTCTTAGTGTGCGTACCCTCGATGGCAGCGCATTCAATCTCAGCTTCAGGAAGCGGATATAGTCGGCACCGGTCACCCCATATCCACGCGCTATCCAGAACGTGGATATAGGGGATTCATGAGACCTGACTAGATCCCTCCCATCGGCCTTCGAATGAAGCTCCTTACACCAGAAGATACGTGAGGCCTTACTTGGTTTTACAGTTTGCACATTGACATGATTGTCTTCCACTCTATCTCTTTCTAGGTCAACTAGTGGTGCTAGTGACACGTTATCGCTTCCCACAGCAGGCACTCGCGCCCAGTGTGCTAAGCCCAGTCGGCCCAAAAGACCACTGTATCGGCCTAGCTCTTTGGTCAAATGTGCACCACACACACGAGATACCACCATGTCCGGACTCTGCGATGCTCTCCTAAGGCGTTCGAGAAGCAGCGCTGGTACCTGTTCCTGCAACTTTGGTATTCCGAGGCCACCAGATCTGATCGGTGCATAGAAGAAACCAAGAGCGACATCATTGGGTAGATGCAACCACTTGCGCAGTTGCATTCGAACTCGGTCGTCGATCATCCTCAGGAAGGAGCCAGTGACCTTTCCTAGCACCCACGTATGCAGAAACCGAGGCAAAAGGTACTCCCTCACTACAGCAACTCTTTGTTGCGGTTTCAGGGGCGCTTGGTCGATGTTATTCAAGCTTTGTGTCAGGCTGTGCATGTTTTTCCTGACTTTAGCCCCCTCAAAGTCCACACCGAGGTACTTCCATTGAGAGACAACCGAGATCGCCTTCAATGGGTTCCCGCCGATGTGAGCCCAGGAGTCTTCCAGTACCTTTACCTTCTTGTCTCTGCCAGAGGGTACCAGTCCAAGTGTGCCTGACTTCCCATGGTTAACCGACATACCGAGTTTTGAGATTGCTTGGTGGAAAAGCGCGAGATTTCTTTGAAGGCCTTGCCGTGTTGATGACACCAATATGACGTCATCGGCATATGCAAGAGCATTGACCCTCAAATCCTCTATCTCAAACCCAATATCGGCATCAAGCACTTCCAGAGCAGATTCTAGCACCAGACTGAAAATAAGTGGCGATAAGGGGTCTCCTTGTTTCACACCTCGGCATACTTGGGTTGTGAGCTCGTTTGTGTCAATTTGCATCACTGTTTTCCCGTCACGGTACACACTGTCGACATATTGAAGGAACTCCCTCGGGCAACCCTTTCTCCCCAGTTCAGCAACGATAGCCTTATGAGATAAGGTATCGAAAGCCTTCGTGAGGTCCAGCGTCGCCAGATGAAGCTCCTTAATCCCCGTCTGCGCTTTATGTAAAAGAGCTTTTAATACAAACAGATTCTCCCCACAGCCATCCCTGGGGAGAAATCCTCTTTGACGGGGATCATGCCTGTGATTTAGTGTGATCCGATTAGCCAAGATTTTGTGAAATTGCCGAGTTACCACTGACCCAATGGAGATAGGCCTAAGTTGGTCGCAAGCAACTGGTCCATCTACTTTGGGTATAAACACAGTTCGTGTTAGTAGCAACTCGTGAGGGACCTCACCACAAAGCAGGAAGATGTTAAAAAGAAGCGCTCGCTCACTTGGGTTTAAGGCGGCCCAAGCGCGAGCGGAGATACCGTCAATACCTGGACTGGTGTTAATGTCCAGGGTAGCTTTATTGAGTTCGTCGACAGTGATTGGATCCCAAATGTTTGAGAGCCCACTGTCAACGCTCGAGCCGGAGCAAGTATATTCCGTGCTGGGCTGCTGGAAGATGTTTTTCCAGTGCTCAAAAACGTGGTCATCGGACGGCCCCTCTCTACCTGTTAACCAAGTATCATCGAGGAGTGCCCTCGCACCTACCTTAAACCCTTTACGGAATAGTCCTTGCATGACCGCATATCTCCGACGCTTCTTTTCTCTGCTATTTCCAGTTATTTCTGGTGCCACGGAGCTGATGTTGGGCCCACGTGGCCGTCTGAGGACATTAAAGGACTCTCGAAGCCATGCCATAATTTGTTCTTTTACGTCTTGACCATTTATGGTGTTATTGGCAATTTGAACAAGCCTTTCCGCCCGAGGGCGTTCCAGCTGTCCAACTACCACACAAAGCTCCTGGATGACTCGAATGAGCTCATCCCGGCTCGGAGTATTTGTGGTTGGAATGGGACCTGCATTCCTTCCTTGATGGAGCTCCTGCAAGAACCCTTCCACCATCTGCCTATAGTCAAGACGTTTCCTTCGGCTCTTTATAGCTTCGATCGTCCTGTCCGGAAACTTATGTCGGATCTGCTGATTTATAGCACAAAGTGCATTATCATGATCCATTGCAAGCAGAGTTGCCTCATGCCTGGCCATAAGTCTCACTTCCTCGTCAGACCATCGTAATCTACGTCTGTCCGTGTCGATTGCCTGATGCGCTTCCAGTGGATGTTGTCTTCTCCTGTGTACGCCAAGGCCACGATCAGTAGCAAAGGACCTACCACAGATGTCACACATATGCGCTAGCAAATCTTCAGCCACGACACCCGAGACACTCGGTTCGGCTTGTCGTAACCCAGCGGTTATATTGTCAATACCTTCCCCCGCGGTTAGCAGGTTCCGGTAACCATTATTTCTTAAATTTCTTTCAACAATATAAGTTTCAGTTCATTCAGTTTGGGTAGTTAGCCCTCCCCATGAACCCGATTACATTATGAACCCCGCGGACAGCCTTTTGACGGCTGTAATTCGGATTTGTCCGCCAGGTTATGTTTTTCTCGTTTCTGGAATAAGTCGTCGAGATGCCCTCATGACCTCCTCATCCTCAGTTGGGCTAATAGATGCTTCAGTCAATCCAAGACTGAGCAAATATCCTGACACTTTTGAAGCCAGAAACGAACCACCCGGACTTTTTCACTAGATGCAAGAATAGCACTAGCACCACAGCCGAAACTCTGGAATGGGCCGCACAAGGGTGGATTTCACGGGCTCTTCCCGCCGATTCTCTGGTTTGGGTATTGACGTTCCCGAGCTCACTTTGCAAGGGAGGTTTGCCCAACCATGGGGTATCGTTAGACCCGTGTAGACACCATTGGCCCCGGCCTGAGCCAGGTTACCAGGGGAACCACGTGGAGGTTGGGCTACACTGAGGATCGAGAGAGGCTATGTCTTCGCATACATCAATCCCGCAACTATTATGCTAACCAAGCAGTTACCTTTAGGTTTTCAGAGATCCTTACTAACTGACTTAGTAACCTTGAAGCTTAATTAGCAATCCAGCTCATGCTGGAGACTCGTCTCAAAGAGTGACAAGATACATCCAACGGGTCTCCTCCTTGACTTAGCAAGTCGGGCCGTGAATGTCCCCCACTAAACCACTTAAGAGAGTCATAGTTACTCCCGCCGTTAACCCGCGCTTACTTGAATTTCTTCACTTTGACATTCAGAGCACTGGGCAGAAATCACATTGTGTCAACACCCGTTAGGGCCATCACAATGCTTTGTTTTAATTAGACAGTCGGATTCCCCAAGTCCGTGCCAGTTCTGAATTGATTGTTAATTGATAGCCGTTATAAATTTATAATAAAAATAATCCCTTTAAAAAAATCATTTATAAATTATAAATTATTAGCAAGAAAGTTCCACAATTGGTTACGTAAACTTCTATCCGGGGAACAGATAAACACAATCTTTAGAAAAAAAAATTGTATAAATCCTAATTTACCCAGAACGAGTACATAGACCATAATATTGTTTCCCAATCAAGCCCGACTATCTCAATCTTCAGAGCCAATCCTTATCCCGAAGTTACGGATCTAATTTGCCGACTTCCCTTACCTACATTATTCTATCGACTAGAGACTCTTCACCTTGGAGACCAGCTGCGGATATCGGTACGGCCTGTTAAGAAGTTTGCGTGACCCCACCATAAATTTTCAAGGTCCGAGGAGAAAATATCGACACAGCAGTAAATGCCATGCTCTTCTAGTCCATCTACCATATCTCTCTTCGAAAGACTTCCATGGTAGTACGACTATGAAACAGAAAAGAAAACTCTTTCGATATTTCTCGACGGCTTCTTTATGGTTGTTTCTGTTACCAGGATGAGCATAAAAGCCCATTTTTAATAACAAACGTATACTCAACAGGTTACGGAATTGGAACCGTATTCCCTTTCGTTCAAAAATATTTAAGTATATCATATATTGCATTGCATATTTGTAACTTAAAAAATTTTTCGACTTTCGCCTAGAACTTAGGACCGACTAACTCGTGATCAACCACTGTTCACACGAAACCCTTCTCCACTTCAGTCCTCCAAGGTCTCATTCGATTATTTGCTACTACCACCAAGATCTGTACCAATGGCGGCTCCATGCAGGTTTACACCAAACACTTCTACGCACACCATTGTACCCTCCTACTCACTAAAACTTCAAAATTTATAAATTATATAATTTATAAATCATATATTTCAGCGGTAATGTATAGGCATACAACTTGAGCGCCATCCATTTTAAGGGCTAGTTGCTTCGGCAGGTGAGTTGTTACACACTCCTTAGCGGATTACGACTTCCATGTCCACCGTCCTGCTGTTTTAAGCAACCAACGCCTTTCATGGTATCAGTATGAGTTGTTAATTTTGGCGCCTTAACATTACGTTTGGTTCATCCCACAGCGCCAGTTCTGCTTACCAAAAGTGGCCCACTGGGCACAATATATCATAACCTCAACCTTCATATCAAGAAAGGTGAGGTTCTTACCCATTTAAAGTTTGAGAATAGGTTAAGGTCGTTTCGGCCCTAATGCCTCTAATCATTCGCTTTACCAGATAAGATTATTTTAAATAATATTTAAATGCACCAGCTATCCTGAGGGAAACTTCGGAGGGAACCAGCTACTAGATGATTCGATAGGTCTATCGCCCCTATACCCAATTCTGACAATCGATTTGCACGTCAGAACTGCTTCGGTCCTCCATCAGGGTTTCCCCTGACTTCAACCTGATCAGGTATAGTTCATCATCTTTCGGGTGACAACATATATGCTCAAGGTACGCTCTAGTTAGAGGCATATATAATATATCCTTTAAAAAAAAATTTATATTAAAATGCATAACTGTATAGAACGCCCCGGGATGGAATATATAATATTAATAATATATATATGATCCCATTAAATTAAACAGTTAAGTTAATTACGCCTTTAGGTTTTATATACCCAATGACTTGCACACATGTTAGACTCCTTGGTCCGTGTTTCAAGACGGGTCCCGAAGGTATCCTAAATCTATAGCATTGTTAATCATATTAACGCATATAATAAAAAAATTAAAAAATTTAATTTAATTACTATAACACATATATAATGTATGTGTAAGCGCTATATATAATAAAAATCTGTCAATAATTTATCTGTAACCATATATGCATTTTATGTTAATTATCAAAAAATAAATTTTTTATATAATAAAACATAAACTTTGCAAAACTGATACTTCTGATAAATTTTTCTATTATCGATCATATTAACAGATTACAATGTCCTTATATGAAAAAATTGCACATTATTATTACATTAAAATAAAATTAATGTATTATTAACAATGAATTTTTCATATTAGATATTCAGGTTCATCGGGCTTAACCTCTAAGCAGTTTCACGTACTATTTAACTCTCTATTCAGAGTTCTTTTCAACTTTCCCTCACGGTACTTGTTTGCTATCGGTCTCATGGTTATATTTAGTTTTAGATGGAGTTTACCACCCAATTTGTGCTGCACTATCAAGCAACACGACTCTTAAGAAATATCTTCTAGTAATCATTAACGTCACTACGGGCCTGGCACCCTCTATGGGTAAATGGCCTCATTTAAGAAGGACTTGGACTGCTAATTTATCATACTAGATTATAGATATTCCATACACTGCATCTTATATTTGTTAAAACAACAAAATAACTCAGTGCTGAACTAAATTTCTTTTCGCTCGCCGCTACTAAGAAAATCCTAGTTAGTTTCTTTTCCTTCCCTCATTAATATGCTTAAATTCAGGGAGTAATCTCATATGAGTTGAGGTTGTTTAAAAAGTTTTTATTTTTTCTATATACTTTATAATAATAATTTTTATGCTTTAATGTAATCAAATCGCTATTCACAGTATATTAAATTTTATACTTGATCTGCAAAGAGATAAAAGCAAATTATTATTATTCCTTATTATTAATATTATAAAAAATATCAAATAATATTTTTTAATAATACAACATGTGCTTAAAAAGATATTAAAAATATCTTCAAGCAACTTAATTAAGAAAGTCTTACAACCCTCAACCATATGTAGTCCATGCAGCACTATAAAAAAAAAAATTTTAAAGTACGTATAGCATGGACTGCAATATGCGTTCAAAATGTCGATGTTCATGTGTCCTGCAGTTCACACGATGACGCACAGTTTGCTGCGTTCTTCATCGACCCATGAGCCAAGTGATCCTCCGCTTAGAGTATATTTTAATTTTGTTTATTTATATAATTTTATGTCAAAATTTGTTTTTTTTTTTTTAAACCCCATAAACTGTACTATTACCAAAGTGAGTAATATAGCTTATTTCTATAAACTGTTCTATTACCAATTCAAGTAATATAGTTTATTTTAAAAGTTTATAAATATATATATATAAATATGAACATTTATATTGTTGATGAATGTCTAAACTTCTCTTATGAGAAACTCATTTACTGTGTGTAAATAAACTGTAATTTTACAATGTAAGTAAAATAGTTTACCTTTCGCTACTAATAAATTCTAATATTACCAATGTATGTAAATACCATTTATTTTCTTAATAAATTTTCTAATATTACCAATGTATGTAATATCGTTTATTTTCTTAATAAATTTTGGTATTACCAATGTATGTAATATATTGTTTACCTTCTTTTAATAAATTATAATATTACCAATGCGTGTAATATAATTTACTTTTTTAAGTACAACAATCTTATATTTATATGTATATATATATATAATTTATGCAAGCATTTTATTGTCATTCTCGTTGTAAATATGATGTTTTTATAGTCAATCTCGTTGTAAATATTTTGTTATTATTTATAAGATCATTTAACACGCAACCAATTGCAAGTTTTTCCTCTTATAATAGTCATTCTCGTTGCAAACTGTTTGTCTTGTTACAAACATATTCAATGACTACCTTTATTATAAGATCTAATTAAGCAAGCAACCTATGCAAGCTTTTCCTTATCTATAGTCATTCTCGTTGTAAATATGCCGTTGCTATAACAACCATATTCAATGACTTATATTAATGTAACTTTTATAAGATATCTAATTTAGCAAGCAACCTATGCAAGCTTTTCCTTATCTATAGTCATTCTCGTTGTAAATATGCTGTTGCTATAACAACCATATTCAATGACTTCTATTAATGTAACATCATTAGCAAGGGCACATTCAATAACAATATGCGAGCAAATTGTTATTATCGTTGAAAACATACCGCTGCTGTAACAAATATATTCAATGACATAAATACACAAGACAATATTCAATAACTAATCTTTATGCAAATAACTCTGCAAGCTGTTATTCTCGTTGTAAATACGTCTTTCTTAACAAACATATCCAATGACATATACTATATGCTATACATCTCATCATACTTTTGATGGATCAATATTTCCATTTCCGTGATCTTCCCACGAATATACTCTGCATATTACTTATAAATGATTATAAGCAATATATTCAGGATAGAATATATCATCATCAGATCAACTCTACATTCCAAGGACCTTTAGTCGTCTATATTCCGCATATCCCCATTAAAAGGATATCAGGATAGAATATACCAACAGTAACGTTTGGAAGAGTGGATCAGATCAACTCTACATTCCAAGGACCTTTAGTCGTCTATATTCCGCATATCCCCATTAAAAGGATATCAGGATAGAATATACCAACAGTAACGTTTGGAAGAGTGGAGAAATATTTGTTAAATGTTATAACATTAATGATCCTTCCGCAGGTTCACCTACGGAAACTTTGTTACGACTTTTACTTCCTCTAAATACTCAAATTTGGTCAACTTCCGCGAAAAGCAACCGTAACACCCATAAAGGCGTCACAGCGATCACGTCCGGAGACCTCATTAAAAAATTCAATCGGTAGTAGCGACGGGCGGTGTGTACAAAGGGCAGGGACCTAATCAATATGAATTTATGATTCACACTTACTAGGAATTCCAGGTTCATGTGAACAGTTTCAGTGCACAATCCCAAGCATGAAAGTGATTCAGCGGTTTACCCGGACCTCTCGGTCTAGGAAATACACGTTGATACTTTCATTGTAGCGCGCGTGCAGCCCAGGACATCTAAGGGCATTCCAGACCTGTTATTGCTCAATCTCATATTGCTAGACGCAATTTGTCCATTTAAGAAGCCAGTATCCGTATTAATGGGACAAACAAGCAGGTACGACTCCACCCTATATAAACACATTCAAATACTTATACATGTTAATGTAGGCCATATAAGAAGGCTATATAAAGTTTCAGCATCATAATCCTGAATGCATCTATTTAATATATTTGAATCTCGTTCGTTAACGGAATTAACCTGACAAATCACTCCACGAACTAAGAACGACCATGCACCACCAGCCATAGATTCGAGAAAGAGCTATCAATCTGTCTTACTCATTTATGTTCGGACCTGGTAAGTTTTCCCGTGTTGAGTCAAATTAAGCCGCAGGCTCCACTCCTGGTGGTGCCCTTCCGTCAATTCCTTTAAGTTTCAGCTTTGCAACCATACTTCCCCCGGAGCCCAAAAGCTTTGGTTTCCCGGGAAGCGACTGAGAAAGCCATAATAGTAGCTACACTCAATTGCTAGCTGGCATCGTTTATGGTTAGAACTAGGGCGGTATCTGATCGCCTTCGAGCCTCTAACTTTCGTTCTTGATTAATGAAAACATCTTTGGCAAATGCTTTCGCTTAAGTTAGTCTTACGACGGTCCAAGAATTTCACCTCTCGCGTCGTAATACTAATGCCCCCAACTGCTTCTATTAATCATTACCTCTTGATCTAAAAACCAATGAAAGTAGAACAGAGGTCTTATTCCATTATTCCATGCACATAATATTCAGGCATTTGAAGCCTGCTTTAAGCACTCTAATTTGTTCAAAGTAATTGTACCGGCCTACAACAACACTCGGTAAAGAGCACTGAAGCAGGTATAAATAGGAGGTATATATATTAAATCCAAGTGATATGAATCAATATATATAAGAACTCCACCGGTAATACGCTCACATAACATAAGGTAATGTACACACCAATATTATAGTAGTACTACCCGTATGAAGCACAAATTCAACTACGAACGTTTTAACCGCAACAACTTTAATATACGCTATTAGAGCTGGAATTACCGCGGCTGCTGGCACCAGACTTTCCCTCTAATGGGTCCTTGATAAAGGATTTAAAGTGTTCTCATTCCAATTACAGGGCCTCGGATATGAGTCCTGTATTGTTATTTTTCGTCACTACCTCCCCGTACTGGGAGTGGGTAATTTACGCGCCTGCTGCCTTCCTTAGATGTGGTAGCCGTTTCTCAGGCTCCCTCTCCGGAATCGAACCCTGATTCCCCGTTACCCGTTGCAACCATGGTAGTCCAAGATACTACCATCAATAGTTGATAGGGAAGACATTTGAAAGATCTGTCGTCGGTACAAGACCATACGATCGGCAAATTATCTAGAGTTCAACCATTGTAACGATCCCTATAAAAGGTATCGCTTGGTTTTAGCCTAATAAAAGCACACGTCCCAGAGGTCCGTGTTTATAATTGCATGTATTAGCTCTAGAATTACCACAGTTATCCAAGTAACTGTTACGATCTAATAAACCATAACTGATATAATGAGCCTTTTGCGGTTTCACTTTAATTTCGTTTGTACTTAGACATGCATGGCTTAATCTTTGAGACAAGCATATAACTACTGGCAGGATCAACCAGAATAATGTTTATAAGAATGATTATAAATAATAAAGATATATATATCATAAAGATATATATATTACTTTGATTACTTTTTTAAATCTTTTCTATATATATGTATATATAAATTAATAGCATTTTTTTCGAAGCTTTTATATTGTTTTTGATAAAGAATTTTTAATTCTTTTATGTTGTAAATTTAACGATTGTTTTATTAAATAAAACAAATCTTATTATTGTTGAAAGCGAAATTAGTTTTGCATGATATTTAATATCATTTTTAGGCGACAAGAGTATAAATTTCTTTGATACCCCTGACAAATTTTGACCATTTTAAGATCATCGTATTATAACATTGATCATGGTCGCACTAGGTAAAATAGTAAAAATTTATATATTTGTCATTCTCGTAGTAAAATGTTGCCAAAATCAACATATCCAATGACCATCTTCTTCTTAATAATATTTTATTTATGAGAAAGATCATAGTATGGTAACATTACATTGATATTACTCAAACCTACTTTCATTCACTTCAAATATTTTATTAGTTTGTTAATAGCATTTTTATGAGAAAGTTTCATTGGTATTAGTATATATCACAAAGGCGTTGATATTCCACAACCTACTTTCGTTAGAAATTCTACAATATCCACTCAAACCTACTTTCATTCACTTCAAATATTTTATTAGTTTGTTAATAGCATTTTTATGAGAAAGTTTCATTGGTATTAGTATATATCACAAAGGCGTTGATATTCCACAACCTACTTTCGTTAGAAATTCTACAATATCCACTCTGGGTACTTACTAATCGTTATAATCAAAAATTATAAGAATAATGCACCCTTGGATCAGAGATATATATATAATTTAATATATAGTATATCTGATATAGAATTTCAATGTGCACATGGTTACTATTAGTTTTTATAAGCATGTTATAAAACTACTTCACTCATGTCAGGGGTAGATGCACATAAAGTAAACATGATTTTATAAAGATTTCTTTATAATATAATCATGTCTTGTTGGTTTCCATCTTTTCACCAGACACCGACTACTCCCTATAGTACGTCTGGAGACTGAAGTGTGGAAGAGTAAATTTTTTTTTTTTTTTGGTACGGGACTTGGAAGAAAACCATCTCACCGAACAATGTCTCATGCTAAAGCATGAGACAATATCGCATTCACTTATAAATTTCTTAAATACATCATTTTTACAACATAATATCAATATACGTTCTCTTATATCTGCATATATGAACTATTTAAGAAACATATATACTATTCCTTATAAGACCTTGCTAACTTATAATTCAACAAAAAGGTCTTATTTTATGGCTCCCGTGTTAAGCCATATGTGCGCACAGGTACATCGACTTTTATAAGCATAGTATAAAGCCGTGCACCCATGCGAGGGGTAGATGCACATGAATAATTATGATTTATAAGGAAGTCTTATAAAATCATAACTGGTGTCTGAGTTGGCATCGCTCAGACAACCACTACCCCCTATAGGTGTTCTGCAACCCGACCAGTGGAAGGGTAAAGCGCTTTTTTTCTTGGCATATAACTTATACCAAAACTATATCCCAAGCACAATGTCCCATACATTAGCATGAGACACTTTATACTTTTCCTTATAAGACATTTTTACATTTTATTGATATAAAATTTATACTCAAATCATATCGAAATCATATGTCCCATACATTAGCATGAGACACTTTATACTA
>CAWUPM010000089.1:2500-55550 GCA_963924295.1 Dioctria rufipes
GATTACGACTTCCATGTCCACCGTCCTGCTGTTTTAAGCAACCAACGCCTTTCATGGTATCAGTATGAGTTGTTAATTTTGGCGCCTTAACATTACGTTTGGTTCATCCCACAGCGCCAGTTCTGCTTACCAAAAGTGGCCCACTGGGCACAATATATCATAACCTCAACCTTCATATCAAGAAAGGTGAGGTTCTTACCCATTTAAAGTTTGAGAATAGGTTAAGGTCGTTTCGGCCCTAATGCCTCTAATCATTCGCTTTACCAGATAAGATTATTTTAAATAATATTTAAATGCACCAGCTATCCTGAGGGAAACTTCGGAGGGAACCAGCTACTAGATGATTCGATAGGTCTATCGCCCCTATACCCAATTCTGACAATCGATTTGCACGTCAGAACTGCTTCGGTCCTCCATCAGGGTTTCCCCTGACTTCAACCTGATCAGGTATAGTTCATCATCTTTCGGGTGACAACATATATGCTCAAGGTACGCTCTAGTTAGAGGCATATATAATATATCCTTTAAAAAAAAATTTATATTAAAATGCATAACTGTATAGAACGCCCCGGGATGGAATATATAATATTAATAATATATATATGATCCCATTAAATTAAACAGTTAAGTTAATTACGCCTTTAGGTTTTATATACCCAATGACTTGCACACATGTTAGACTCCTTGGTCCGTGTTTCAAGACGGGTCCCGAAGGTATCCTAAATCTATAGCATTGTTAATCATATTAACGCATATAATAAAAAAATTAAAAAATTTAATTTAATTACTATAACACATATATAATGTATGTGTAAGCGCTATATATAATAAAAATCTGTCAATAATTTATCTGTAACCATATATGCATTTTATGTTAATTATCAAAAAATAAATTTTTTATATAATAAAACATAAACTTTGCAAAACTGATACTTCTGATAAATTTTTCTATTATCGATCATATTAACAGATTACAATGTCCTTATATGAAAAAATTGCACATTATTATTACATTAAAATAAAATTAATGTATTATTAACAATGAATTTTTCATATTAGATATTCAGGTTCATCGGGCTTAACCTCTAAGCAGTTTCACGTACTATTTAACTCTCTATTCAGAGTTCTTTTCAACTTTCCCTCACGGTACTTGTTTGCTATCGGTCTCATGGTTATATTTAGTTTTAGATGGAGTTTACCACCCAATTTGTGCTGCACTATCAAGCAACACGACTCTTAAGAAATATCTTCTAGTAATCATTAACGTCACTACGGGCCTGGCACCCTCTATGGGTAAATGGCCTCATTTAAGAAGGACTTGGACTGCTAATTTATCATACTAGATTATAGATATTCCATACACTGCATCTTATATTTGTTAAAACAACAAAATAACTCAGTGCTGAACTAAATTTCTTTTCGCTCGCCGCTACTAAGAAAATCCTAGTTAGTTTCTTTTCCTTCCCTCATTAATATGCTTAAATTCAGGGAGTAATCTCATATGAGTTGAGGTTGTTTAAAAAGTTTTTATTTTTTCTATATACTTTATAATAATAATTTTTATGCTTTAATGTAATCAAATCGCTATTCACAGTATATAAAATTTTATACTTGATCTGCAAAGAGATAAAAGCAAATTATTATTATTCCTTATTATTAATATTATAAAAAATATCAAATAATATTTTTTAATAATACAACATGTGCTTAAAAAGATATTAAAAATATCTTCAAGCAACTTAATTAAGAAAGTCTTACAACCCTCAACCATATGTAGTCCATGCAGCACTATAAAAAAAAATTTTAAAGTACGTATAGCATGGACTGCAATATGCGTTCAAAATGTCGATGTTCATGTGTCCTGCAGTTCACACGATGACGCACAGTTTGCTGCGTTCTTCATCGACCCATGAGCCAAGTGATCCTCCGCTTAGAGTATATTTTAATTTTGTTTATTTATATAATTTTATGTCAAAATTTGTTTTTTTTTTTTTTTTAAACCCCATAAACTGTACTATTACCAAAGTGAGTAATATAGCTTATTTCTATAAACTGTTCTATTACCAATTCAAGTAATATAGTTTATTTTAAAAGTTTATAAATATATATATATAAATATGAACATTTATATTGTTGATGAATGTCTAAATTTCTCTTATGAGAAACTCATTTACTGTGTGTAAATAAACTGTAATTTTACAATGTAAGTAAAATAGTTTACCTTTCGCTACTAATAAATTCTAATATTACCAATGTATGTAAATACCATTTATTTTCTTAATAAATTTTCTAATATTACCAATGTATGTAATATCGTTTATTTTCTTAATAAATTTTGGTATTACCAATGTATGTAATATATTGTTTACCTTCTTTTAATAAATTATAATATTACCAATGCGTGTAATATAATTTACTTTTTTAAGTACAACAATCTTATATTTATATGTATATATATATATAATTTATGCAAGCATTTTATTGTCATTCTCGTTGTAAATATGATGTTTTTATAGTCAATCTCGTTGTAAATATTTTGTTATTATTTATAAGATCATTTAACACGCAACCAATTGCAAGTTTTTCCTCTTATAATAGTCATTCTCGTTGCAAACTGTTTGTCTTGTTACAAACATATTCAATGACTACCTTTATTATAAGATCTAATTAAGCAAGCAACCTATGCAAGCTTTTCCTTATCTATAGTCATTCTCGTTGTAAATATGCCGTTGCTATAACAACCATATTCAATGACTTATATTAATGTAACTTTTATAAGATATCTAATTTAGCAAGCAACCTATGCAAGCTTTTCCTTATCTATAGTCATTCTCGTTGTAAATATGCTGTTGCTATAACAACCATATTCAATGACTTCTATTAATGTAACATCATTAGCAAGGGCACATTCAATAACAATATGCGAGCAAATTGTTATTATCGTTGAAAACATACCGCTGCTGTAACAAATATATTCAATGACATAAATACACAAGACAATATTCAATAACTAATCTTTATGCAAATAACTCTGCAAGCTGTTATTCTCGTTGTAAATACGTCTTTCTTAACAAACATATCCAATGACATATACTATATGCTATACATCTCATCATACTTTTGATGGATCAATATTTCCATTTCCGTGATCTTCCCACGAATATACTCTGCATATTACTTATAAATGATTATAAGCAATATATTCAGGATAGAATATATCATCATCAGATCAACTCTACATTCCAAGGACCTTTAGTCGTCTATATTCCGCATATCCCCATTAAAAGGATATCAGGATAGAATATACCAACAGTAATGTTTGGAAGAGTGGATCAGATCAACTCTACATTCCAAGGACCTTTAGTCGTCTATATTCCGCATATCCCCATTAAAAGGATATCAGGATAGAATATACCAACAGTAACGTTTGGAAGAGTGGAGAAATATTTGTTAAATGTTATAACATTAATGATCCTTCCGCAGGTTCACCTACGGAAACTTTGTTACGACTTTTACTTCCTCTAAATACTCAAATTTGGTCAACTTCCGCGAAAAGCAACCGTAACACCCATAAAGGCGTCACAGCGATCACGTCCGGAGACCTCATTAAAAAATTCAATCGGTAGTAGCGACGGGCGGTGTGTACAAAGGGCAGGGACCTAATCAATATGAATTTATGATTCACACTTACTAGGAATTCCAGGTTCATGTGAACAGTTTCAGTGCACAATCCCAAGCATGAAAGTGATTCAGCGGTTTACCCGGACCTCTCGGTCTAGGAAATACACGTTGATACTTTCATTGTAGCGCGCGTGCAGCCCAGGACATCTAAGGGCATTCCAGACCTGTTATTGCTCAATCTCATATTGCTAGACGCAATTTGTCCATTTAAGAAGCCAGTATCCGTATTAATGGGACAAACAAGCAGGTACGACTCCACCCTATATAAACACATTCAAATACTTATACATGTTAATGTAGGCCATATAAGAAGGCTATATAAAGTTTCAGCATCATAATCCTGAATGCATCTATTTAATATATTTGAATCTCGTTCGTTAACGGAATTAACCTGACAAATCACTCCACGAACTAAGAACGACCATGCACCACCAGCCATAGATTCGAGAAAGAGCTATCAATCTGTCTTACTCATTTATGTTCGGACCTGGTAAGTTTTCCCGTGTTGAGTCAAATTAAGCCGCAGGCTCCACTCCTGGTGGTGCCCTTCCGTCAATTCCTTTAAGTTTCAGCTTTGCAACCATACTTCCCCCGGAGCCCAAAAGCTTTGGTTTCCCGGGAAGCGACTGAGAAAGCCATAATAGTAGCTACACTCAATTGCTAGCTGGCATCGTTTATGGTTAGAACTAGGGCGGTATCTGATCGCCTTCGAGCCTCTAACTTTCGTTCTTGATTAATGAAAACATCTTTGGCAAATGCTTTCGCTTAAGTTAGTCTTACGACGGTCCAAGAATTTCACCTCTCGCGTCGTAATACTAATGCCCCCAACTGCTTCTATTAATCATTACCTCTTGATCTAAAAACCAATGAAAGTAGAACAGAGGTCTTATTCCATTATTCCATGCACATAATATTCAGGCATTTGAAGCCTGCTTTAAGCACTCTAATTTGTTCAAAGTAATTGTACCGGCCTACAACAACACTCGGTAAAGAGCACTGAAGCAGGTATAAATAGGAGGTATATATATTAAATCCAAGTGATATGAATCAATATATATAAGAACTCCACCGGTAATACGCTCACATAACATAAGGTAATGTACACACCAATATTATAGTAGTACTACCCGTATGAAGCACAAATTCAACTACGAACGTTTTAACCGCAACAACTTTAATATACGCTATTAGAGCTGGAATTACCGCGGCTGCTGGCACCAGACTTTCCCTCTAATGGGTCCTTGATAAAGGATTTAAAGTGTTCTCATTCCAATTACAGGGCCTCGGATATGAGTCCTGTATTGTTATTTTTCGTCACTACCTCCCCGTACTGGGAGTGGGTAATTTACGCGCCTGCTGCCTTCCTTAGATGTGGTAGCCGTTTCTCAGGCTCCCTCTCCGGAATCGAACCCTGATTCCCCGTTACCCGTTGCAACCATGGTAGTCCAAGATACTACCATCAATAGTTGATAGGGAAGACATTTGAAAGATCTGTCGTCGGTACAAGACCATACGATCGGCAAATTATCTAGAGTTCAACCATTGTAACGATCCCTATAAAAGGTATCGCTTGGTTTTAGCCTAATAAAAGCACACGTCCCAGAGGTCCGTGTTTATAATTGCATGTATTAGCTCTAGAATTACCACAGTTATCCAAGTAACTGTTACGATCTAATAAACCATAACTGATATAATGAGCCTTTTGCGGTTTCACTTTAATTTCGTTTGTACTTAGACATGCATGGCTTAATCTTTGAGACAAGCATATAACTACTGGCAGGATCAACCAGAATAATGTTTATAAGAATGATTATAAATAATAAAGATATATATATCATAAAGATATATATATTACTTTGATTACTTTTTTAAATCTTTTCTATATATATGTATATATAAATTAATAGCATTTTTTTCGAAGCTTTTATATTGTTTTTGATAAAGAATTTTTAATTCTTTTATGTTGTAAATTTAACGATTGTTTTATTAAATAAAACAAATCTTATTATTGTTGAAAGCGAAATTAGTTTTGCATGATATTTAATATCATTTTTAGGCGACAAGAGTATAAATTTCTTTGATACCCCTGACAAATTTTGACCATTTTAAGATCATCGTATTATAACATTGATCATGGTCGCACTAGGTAAAATAGTAAAAATTTATATATTTGTCATTCTCGTAGTAAAATGTTGCCAAAATCAACATATCCAATGACCATCTTCTTCTTAATAATATTTTATTTATGAGAAAGATCATAGTATGGTAACATTACATTGATATTACTCAAACCTACTTTCATTCACTTCAAATATTTTATTAGTTTGTTAATAGCATTTTTATGAGAAAGTTTCATTGGTATTAGTATATATCACAAAGGCGTTGATATTCCACAACCTACTTTCGTTAGAAATTCTACAATATCCACTCTGGGTACTTACTAATCGTTATAATCAAAAATTATAAGAATAATGCACCCTTGGATCAGAGAAATATATATAATTTAATATATAGTATATCTGATATAGAATTTCAATGTGCACATGGTTACTATTAGTTTTTATAAGCATGTTATAAAACTACTTCACTCATGTCAGGGGTAGATGCACATAAAGTAAACATGATTTTATAAAGATTTCTTTATAATATAATCATGTCTTGTTGGTTTCCATCTTTTCACCAGACACCGACTACTCCCTATAGTACGTCTGGAGACTGAAGTGTGGAAGAGTAAATTTTTTTTTTTTTTTGGTACGGGACTTGGAAGAAAACCATCTCACCGAACAATGTCTCATGCTAAAGCATGAGACAATATCGCATTCACTTATAAATTTCTTAAATACATCATTTTTACAACATAATATCAATATACGTTCTCTTATATCTGCATATATGAACTATTTAAGAAACATATATACTATTCCTTATAAGACCTTGCTAACTTATAATTCAACAAAAAGGTCTTATTTTATGGCTCCCGTGTTAAGCCATATGTGCGCACAGGTACATCGACTTTTATAAGCATAGTATAAAGCCGTGCACCCATGCGAGGGGTAGATGCACATGAATAATTATGATTTATAAGGAAGTCTTATAAAATCATAACTGGTGTCTGAGTTGGCATCGCTCAGACAACCACTACCCCCTATAGGTGTTCTGCAACCCGACCAGTGGAAGGGTAAAGCGCTTTTTTTCTTGGCATATAACTTATACCAAAACTATATCCCAAGCACAATGTCCCATACATTAGCATGAGACACTTTATACTTTTCCTTATAAGACATTTTTACATTTTATTGATATAAAATTTATACTCAAATCATATCGAAATCATATGTCCCATACATTAGCATGAGACACTTTATACTATTCCTTATAAGACCTTGCTAATTTATAATTCAACAAAAAGGTCTTATTTTATGGCTCCCGTGTTAAGCCATATGTGCGCACAGGTACATCGACTTTTATAAGCATAGTATAAAGCCGTGCACCCATGCGAGGGGTAGATGCACATGAATAATTATGATTTATAAGGAAGTCTTATAAAATCATAACTGGTGTCTGAGTTGGCATCGCTCAGACAACCACTACCCCCTATAGGTGTTCTGCAACCCGACCAGTGGAAGGGTAAAGCACTTTTTTTCTTGGCATATAACTTATACCAAAACTATATCCCAAGCACTGTGTCCCATACATTAGCATGAGACACTTTATACTTTTCCTTATAAGACATTTTTACATTTTATTGATATAAAATTTATACTCAAATCATATCGAAATCATATGTCCCATACATTAGCATGAGACACTTTATACTATTCCTTATAAGACCTTGCTAATTTATAATTCAACAAAAAGGTCTTATTTTATGGCTCCCGTGTTAAGCCATATGTGCGCACAGGTACATCGACTTTTATAAGCATAGTATAAAGCCGTGCACCCATGCGAGGGGTAGATGCACATGAATAATTATGATTTATAAGGAAGTCTTATAAAATCATAACTGGTGTCTGAGTTGGCATCGCTCAGACAACCACTACCCCCTATAGGTGTTCTGCAACCCGACCAGTGGAAGGGTAAAGCACTTTTTTTCTTGGCATATAACTTATACCAAAACTATATCCCAAGCACTGTGTCCCATACATTAGCATGAGACACTTTATACTTTTCCTTATAAGACATTTTTACATTTTATTGATATAAAATTTATACTCAAATCATATCGAAATCATATGTCCCATACATTAGCATGAGACACTTTATACTATTCCTTATAAGACCTTGCTAATTTATAATTCAACAAAAAGGTCTTATTTTATGGCTCCCGTGTTAAGCCATATGTGCGCACAGGTACATCGACTTTTATAAGCATAGTATAAAGCCGTGCACCCATGCGAGGGGTAGATGCACATGAATAATTATGATTTATAAGGAAGTCTTATAAAATCATATCTGGTGTCTGAGTTGGCATCGCTCAGACAACCACTACCCCCTATAGGTGTTCTGCAACCCGACCAGTGGAAGGGTAAAGCACTTTTTTTCTTGGCATATAACTTATACCAAAACTATATCCCAAGCACTGTGTCCCATACATTAGCATGAGACACTTTATACTTTTCCTTATAAGACATTTTTACATTTTATTGATATAAAATTTATACTCAAATCATATCGAAATCATATGTCCCATACATTAGCATGAGACACTTTATACTATTCCTTATAAGACCTTGCTAATTTATAATTCAACAAAAAGGTCTTATTTTATGGCTCCCGTGTTAAGCCATATGTGCGCACAGGTACATCGACTTTTATAAGCATAGTATAAAGCCGTGCACCCATGCGAGGGGTAGATGCACATGAATAATTATGATTTATAAGGAAGTCTTATAAAATCATATCTGGTGTCTGAGTTGGCATCGCTCAGACAACCACTACCCCCTATAGGTGTTCTGCAACCCGACCAGTGGAAGGGTAAAGCACTTTTTTTCTTGGCATATAACTTATACCAAAACTATATCCCAAGCACTGTGTCCCATACATTAGCATGAGACACTTTATACTTTTCCTTATAAGACATTTTTACATTTTATTGATATAAAATTTATACTCAAATCATATTGAAATCATATGTCCCATACATTAGCATGAGACACTTTATACTATTCCTTATAAGACCTTGCTAATTTATAATTCAACAAAAAGGTCTTATTTTATGGCTCCCGTGTTAAGCCATATGTGCGCACAGGTACATCGACTTTTATAAGCATAGTATAAAGCCATGCACCCATGCGAGGGGTAGATGCACATGAATAATTATGATTTATAAGGAAGTCTTATAAAATCATATCTGGTGTCTGAGTTGGCATCGCTCAGACAACCACTACCCCCTATAGGTGTTCTGCAACCCGACCAGTGGAAGGGTAAAGCGCTTTTTTTCTTGGCATATAACTTATACCAAAACTATATCCCAAGCACAATGTCCCATACATTAGCATGAGACACTTTATACTTTTCCTTATAAGACATTTTTACATTTTATTGATATAAAATTTATACTCAAATCATATCGAAATCATATGTCCCATACATTAGCATGAGACACTTTATACTATTCCTTATAAGACCTTGCTAATTTATAATTCAACAAAAAGGTCTTATTTTATGGCTCCCGTGTTAAGCCATATGTGCGCACAGGTACATCGACTTTTATAAGCATAGTATAAAGCCGTGCACCCATGCGAGGGGTAGATGCACATGAATAATTATGATTTATAAGGAAGTCTTATAAAATCATAACTGGTGTCTGAGTTGGCATCGCTCAGACAACCACTACCCCCTATAGGTGTTCTGCAACCCGACCAGTGGAAGGGTAAAGCGCTTTTTTTCTTGGCATATAACTTATACCAAAACTATATCCCAAGCACAATGTCCCATACATTAGCATGAGACACTTTATACTTTTCCTTATAAGAAATTTTTATATTTTATTGATATAAAATTTATACCCAAATCATATCGCAATCAATATGTCCCGTACATTAGCATGAGACACTTTATACTATTCCTTATAAGACCTTGCTAATTTATAATTCAACAAAAAGGTCTTATTTTATGGCTCCCGTGTTAAGCCATATGTGCGCACAGGTACATCGACTTTTATAAGCATAGTATAAAGCCATGCACCCATGCGAGGGGTAGATGCACATGAATAATTATGATTTATAAGGAAGTCTTATAAAATCATATCTGGTGTCTGAGTTGGCATCGCTCAGACAACCACTACCCCCTATAGGTGTTCTGCAACCCGACCAGTGGAAGGGTAAAGCGCTTTTTTTCTTGGCATATAACTTATACCAAAACTATATCCCAAGCACAATGTCCCATACATTAGCATGAGACACTTTATACTTTTCCTTATAAGACATTTTTACATTTTATTGATATAAAATTTATACTCAAATCATATCGAAATCATATGTCCCATACATTAGCATGAGACACTTTATACTATTCCTTATAAGACCTTGCTAATTTATAATTCAACAAAAAGGTCTTATTTTATGGCTCCCGTGTTAAGCCATATGTGCGCACAGGTACATCGACTTTTATAAGCATAGTATAAAGCCGTGCACCCATGCGAGGGGTAGATGCACATGAATAATTATGATTTATAAGGAAGTCTTATAAAATCATAACTGGTGTCTGAGTTGGCATCGCTCAGACAACCACTACCCCCTATAGGTGTTCTGCAACCCGACCAGTGGAAGGGTAAAGCGCTTTTTTTCTTGGCATATAACTTATACCAAAACTATATCCCAAGCACAATGTCCCATACATTAGCATGAGACACTTTATACTTTTCCTTATAAGAAATTTTTATATTTTATTGATATAAAATTTATACCCAAATCATATCGCAATCAATATGTCCCGTACATTAGCATGAGACACTTTATACTATTCCTTATAACAAAGTTTTATGTGTCCCATACAAAAATTGGGAAAAAATTTTATAGAATTTTTTTTCGCAATTGTTTGTAAAATCGATTTCCAGCAAAAGCACATGAATAGGATCGTTATGTAGTATCTGAAAATAGATAGTGCCAAATCAAATATTTTTCATGTGTTCCATATAAAAATCAAAAAAGATTTATGCCTTTCCTAATAACTTCATGTGTCCCATACAAAAATTGGGAAATAATTTTATAGAAATTTTTTGTTCGCAATATTTTGCAAAATCGATTTCCAGTAAAAGCATATGAATACGATTGTTATATAGTGTCCGAAAATAGATAGTGCTAAATCAAAAAAATTTCATGTATCCCATATAAAAATGAAAAAAGATTTATGCCTTTCCTAATAAGTTTATGTGTCCCATACAAAAATTGGGAAGTAATTTTATAAATATTTTTTGTTCGCAATTTTTTGCATAATCGCTTTCCAGTAAAAGCATATGAATAGGATCGTTAGTAATGTCTGAAAATAGATAGCGGCAAATCAAAAATATTTCATGTATATCTTATAAAAATCTCAAAAGTTTTATGCCTTTCCTAATAACTTCATATGTCCCATACAAAAATTGGGTAATAATTTTATAGAAAAGTTTTTTCGCAATTTTTTTGCAAAATCGATTTCCAGGAAAAGCATATGAATAGGATCGTTATATAGTGTTCGAAAATGGGTAGTGCAAAAACAAAATAATTTTCATGTGTCCCATATAAAAATCTAAAAAGATTTATGCCTTTCCTAATAACTTCATGTGTTCCATACAAAAATTGGGAAATACTTTTATAGAAATTTTTTTTGGCAATTTTTTGCAAAATCGATTACCAGTAAAAGAATATGAATAGGATCCTTATATAGTGTCTGAAAATAGATAGTGGCAAATAAAAAATTTTTCATGTGTTCCATATAAAAATCTAAATAGATTTATGCCTTTCCTAATAACTTCATGTGTCCCATACAAAAATTGGGAAATACTTTTATAGAAATTTTTTTTCGCAATTTTTTGCAAAATCGATTACCAGTAAAAGAATATGAATAGCATCGTTATGTAGTGTCTGAAAATAGATAGTGCTAAATCAAATAATTTTCATGTGTCCCATATAAAAATCAAAAAAATTTATGCCTTTCCTAATAACTCCATGTGTCCATACAAAAATTGGGAAATACTTTTATAGAAATTTTTTTTGGCAATTTTTTGCAAAATCGATTACCAGTAAAAGAATATGAATATCATTGTTATGTAGTGTCTGAAAATAGATGGTGCTAAATAAAATAATTTTCATGTGTCCCATATAAAAATAAAAAAAAAATTATTCCTTTCCTAATAAAACTATGTGTCCCATACAAAAATTGGGAAATACTTTTATAGAAATTTTTTTTCGCAATTTTTTGCAAAATCGATTACCAGTAAAAGAATATGAATAGGATCCTTATATAGTGTCTGAAAATAGATAGTGGCAAATCAAAAATTTTTCATGTGTTCCATATAAAAATCTAAATAGATTTATGCCTTTCCTAATAACTTCATGTGTCCCATACAAAAATTGGGAAATACTTTTATAGAAATTTTTTTTCGCAATTTTTTGCAAAATCGACTTCCAGTAAAAGCATATGAATAGGATCCTTATATAGTGTCTGAAAATAGATAGTGGCAAATCAAAAATTTTTCACGTGTTCCATATAAAAATCTAAATAGATTTATGCCTTTCCTAATAACTTCATGTGTCCCATACAAAAACTGGAAATACTTTTATAGAAATTTTTTGTGGCAATTTTTTGCAAAATCGATTACTAGTAAAAGCATATGAATAACATCGTTATGTAGTGTCTGAAAATAGATAGTGCTAAATCAAAAAGTTTTCATATGTCCCATATAAAAATAAAAAAAAAATTATTCCTTTCCTAATAAAACTATGTGTCCCATACAAAAATTGGGAAATACTTTTATAGAAATTTTTTTCGCAATTTTTTGCAAAATCGATTACCAGTAAAAGAATATGAATAGGATCCTTATATAGTGTCTGAAAATAGATAGTGGCAAATCAAAAATTTTTCATGTGTTCCATATAAAAATCTAAATAGATTTATGCCTTTCCTAATAACTTCATGTGTCCCATACAAAAACTGGAAATACTTTTATAGAAATTTTTTGTGGCAATTTTTTGCAAAATCGATTACTAGTAAAAGCATATGAATAACATCGTTATGTAGTGTCTGAAAATAGATAGTGCTAAATCAAAAAGTTTTCATATGTCCCATATAAAAATAAAAAAAAAATTATTCCTTTCCTAATAAAACTATGTGTCCCATACAAAAATTGGGAAATACTTTTATAGAAATTTTTTTCGCAATTTTTTGCAAAATCGATTACCAGTAAAAGAATATGTATAGCATCGTTATGTATTGTCTGAAAATAGATAGTGCTAAATCAAATAATTTTCATGTGTCCCATATAAAAATCAAAAAAAATTATGCCTTTCCTAATAACTCCATGTGTCCCATACAAAAATTGGGAAATACTTTTATAGAAATTTTTTTTGGCAATTTTTTGCAAAATCGATTACCAGTAAAAGAATATGAATATCATTGTTATGTAGTGTCTGAAAATAGATAGTGCTAAATCAAATAATTTTCATGTGTCCCATATAAAAATCAAAAACGATTTATACCTTTCCTAATAACTTCATATGTCCCATACAAAAATTGGATAATATTTTATAGAAAAGTTTTTTCTCAATTTTTTTGCAAAATCGATTTCCAGTAAAAGCATATGAATAGGATCGTTATATAGTGTCTGAAAATAGATAGTGGCAAATCAAAAATTTTTCATGTGTTCCATATAAAAATCTAAAAAGATTTATGCCTTTCCTAATAACTTCATGTGTCCCATACAAAAATTGGGAAATACTTTTATAGAAATTTTTTTTCGCAATTTTTTGCAAAATCGATTACCAGTAAAAGAATATGAATAGCATCATTATGTAGTGTCTGAAAATAGATGGTGCTAAATCAAATAATTTTCATGTGTCCCATATAAAAATCAAAAACGATTTATACCTTTCCTAATAACTTCATATGTCCCATACAAAAATTGGATAATATTTTATAGAAAAGTTTTTTCACAATTTTTTGCAAAATCGATTTCCAGTAAAAGCATATGAATAAGATCGTTATATAGTGTCTGAAAATGGGCAGTGCAAAAACAAAAAAATGTTCATGTGTCCCATATAAAAATCAAAAAAATTTATGCCTTTCCTAATAACTCCATGTGTCCCATACAAAAACTGGAAATACTTTTATAGAAATTTTTTGTGGCAATTTTTTGCAAAATCGATTACTAGTAAAAGCATATGAATAACATCGTTATGTAGTGTCTGAAAATAGATAGTGCTAAATCAAAAAGTTTTCATATGTCCCATATAAAAATAAAAAAAAAATTATTCCTTTCCTAATAAAACTATGTGTCCCATACAAAAATTGGGAAATACTTTTATAGAAATTTTTTTCGCAATTTTTTGCAAAATCGATTACCAGTAAAAGAATATGTATAGCATCGTTATGTATTGTCTGAAAATAGATAGTGCTAAATCAAATAATTTTCATGTGTCCCATATAAAAATCAAAAAAAATTATGCCTTTCCTAATAACTCCATGTGTCCCATACAAAAATTGGGAAATACTTTTATAGAAATTTTTTTTGGCAATTTTTTGCAAAATCGATTACCAGTAAAAGAATATGAATATCATTGTTATGTAGTGTCTGAAAATAGATAGTGCTAAATCAAATAATTTTCATGTGTCCCATATAAAAATCAAAAACGATTTATACCTTTCCTAATAACTTCATATGTCCCATACAAAAATTGGATAATATTTTATAGAAAAGTTTTTTCTCAATTTTTTCTCAAATCAAAATTTTTTTTATATGTCTCATATAAACATCTAAAAGCATTTATGCCTTTCCTAATAACTTCATGTGCCCCATACAAAAATTGGAAAATAATTTTATAGAAATTTTTTTCCGCAATTTTTTGCAAAATCGATTTCCAGTAAAATAATATGAATAGGATCGTTATGTATTGTCTATAAATAGATAGTGCCTAATCAAAAATTTTTCTTGTGATGCATATAAAAATCTCAAAAGATTTATACCTTTCCTAATAAATTTATATGTCCTGAACAAAAATGGGGAAATAGTTAATGGATTGTTTTTTTTTTTTTTTTGCAAATCCGAATTCCGGTAAAAGGAGTTGAATAAGAGTGTTGTGTAGTGTCTGATAATAGATAGTAGCAAATAAAATTTTTTTCATATGTTCCTTATATAAATTAATATATGTTATGCCATTTCTTATAAATTATTATATAAATAAAATTCAAAGATTTACTTACACATTCATGGCGAAGTGTAACAAAGTGGGAACAATTATTTACTGAGAAACTTTTTCTCTTTCCTTATAAAAAAAAATTCATATGTCCCATACAAAAATGGGGTTATAGTTAATGGAAATTTTTTTTTTTCGATAATCCGATTTCCGGTGAAAGTAGTTGAATAAGAACGTTGTGTAGTGTCTGAAAATAGATAGCAGCAAATCAAAATTTTTTCATATGTTCCTTATATAAATTAATATATGTTATGCCATTTCTTATAAATTATTATGTATATAAATTTCGAAGATTTACTAACATATTCATGGCGAAGTGTAACAAAGTACGAAAAATTATTTACTAAGAAACTTTTTCTCTTTCCTTATAAAAAAAAAATCATATGTCCCATATAAAAGTTTAAGATCGTCTATGCCTTTCCTAATAATTTCATGTGTCCCGAACAAAAATGGGGAAATATGTTAATTGAAAGCTTTTTTTTCGCAAATCCGATTTCCGATAAAAGGATATGAATGCTATCCTTATGTAGTGTCTGAAAATGGATAGCGGCAAATCAAAATTTTTTCATGTGTCCCATATGAAAATTTAAGATCGTCTATCCCTTTCCTAATAACTTTATGTGTCCCGAACAAAAATGGAGAAATGAGAAATGGGAAATGTGTTAATTGAAAACTTTTTTTTCGCAAATCCGATTTCCGATAAAAGGATATGAATGCTATCCTTATGTAGTGTCTGAAAATGGATAGCGGCAAATCAAAATTTTTTTATATGTCCCATATGAAAATCTAAGATCGTCTATGCCTTTCCTAATAACTTCATGTGTCCCGAACAAAAATGGGGAAATGAGTTAATTGAAAACTTTTTTTCTCAAATCCGATTTCCGATAAAAGGATATGAATGCTATCCTTATGTAGTGTCTGAAAATGGATAGCGGCAAATCAAAATTTTTTTATATGTCCCATATGAAAATCTAAGATCGTCTATGCCTTTCCTAATAACTTCATGTGTCCCGAACAAAAATGGGGAAATGAGTTAATTGAAAACTTTTTTTCTCAAATCCGATTTCCGATAAAAGGATATGAATGCTATCCTTATGTAGTGTCTGAAAATGGATAGCGGCAAATCAAAATTTTTTTATATGTCCCATATGAAAATCTAAGATCGTCTATGCCTTTCCTAATAACTTCATGTGTCCCGAACAAAAATGGGGAAATGAGTTAATTGAAAACTTTTTTTCTCAAATCCGATTTCCGATAAAAGGATATGAATGCTATCCTTATGTAGTGTCTGAAAATGGATAGCGGCAAATCAAAATTTTTTCATGTGTCCCATATGAAAATTTAAGATCGTCTATCCCTTTCCTAATAACTTTATGTGTCCCGAACAAAAATGGAGAAATGAGAAATGGGAAATGTGTTAATTGAAAACTTTTTTTTCGCAAATCCGATTTCCGATAAAAGGATATGAATGCTATCCTTATGTAGTGTCTGAAAATGGATAGCTGCAAATCAAAATTTTTTTATGTGTCCCATATGAAAATTTGAGATCGTGTATGCCTTTCCTAATAACTTCATGTGTCCCGAACAAAAATGGGGAAATGAGTTAATTGAAAACTTTTTTTCTCAAATCCGATTTCCGATAAAAGGATATGAATGCTATCCTTATGTAGTGTCTGAAAATGGATAGCGGCAAATCAAGATTTTTTTATGTGTCCCATATGAAAATTTGAGATCGTGTATGCCTTTCCTAATAACTTTATGTGTCCCGAACAAAAATGGGGAAATGAGTTAATTGAAAACTTTTTTTCTCAAATCCGATTTCCGATAAAAGGATATGAATGCTATCCTTATGTAGTATCTGAAAATGGATAGCGGCAAATCAAGATTTTTTTATGTGTCCCATATGAAAATTTGAGATCGTCTATGCCTTTCCTAATAACTTCATGTGTCCCGAACAAAAATGGGGAAATGAGTTAATTGAAAACTTTTTTTCTCAAATCCGATTTCCGATAAAAGGATATGAATGCTATCCTTATGTAGTGTCTGAAAATGGATAGCTGCAAATCAAAATTTTTTTATGTGTCCCATATGAAAATTTGAGATCGTGTATGCCTTTCCTAATAACTTCATGTGTCCCGAACAAAAATGGGGAAATGAGTTAATTGAAAACTTTTTTTCTCAAATCCGATTTCCGATAAAAGGATATGAATGCTATCCTTATGTAGTGTCTGAAAATGGATAGCGGCAAATCAAGATTTTTTTATGTGTCCCATATGAAAATTTGAGATCGTCTATGCCTTTCCTAATAACTTCATGTGTCCCGAACAAAAATGGGGAAATGAGTTAATTGAAAACTTTTTTTCTCAAATCCGATTTCCGATAAAAGGATATGAATGCTATCCTTATGTAGTGTCTGAAAATGGATAGCGGCAAATCAAAATTTTTTTATGTGTCCCATATGAAAATTTGAGATCGTGTATGCCTTTCCTAATAACTTCATGTGTCCCGAACAAAAATGGGGAAATGAGTTAATTGAAAACTTTTTTTCTCAAATCCGATTTCCGATAAAAGGATATGAATGCTATCCTTATGTAGTATCTGAAAATGGATAGCGGCAAATCAAGATTTTTTTATGTGTCCCATATGAAAATTTGAGATCGTCTATGCCTTTCCTAATAACTTCATGTGTCCCGAACAAAAATGGGGAAATGAGTTAATTGAAAACTTTTTTTCTCAAATCCGATTTCCGATTAAAGGATATGAATGATATCCTTATGTAGTGTCTGAAAATGGATAGCGGCAAATCAAAATTTTTTTATGTGTCCCTTATAAAAATCAATATATGTTATGCTTATCCTTATAAGATAAGTTAAGCTTCACTAGATCGCAGTATGCTATGATTTTATTAGCTTTCTTATTACCATTGCCCAGACCTGTTCTTTGCACTACATGTATATCGCCCAATATACTTTCTTTCGTGCTTTTTAGCCCATTCGAGCTCAATCCTATGATTTTATTAGCTTTCTTATTACCATTGCCCAGATCTGTTCTTTACACTACATGTATATCACCCAATATACTTTCTTTCGTGCTTTTTAGCCCATTCGAGCTCAATCCTATGATTTTATTAGCTTTCTTATTACCATTGCCCAGACCTGTTCTTTGCACTACATGTATATCGCCCAATATACTTTCTTTCGTGCTTTTTAGCCCATTCGAGCTCAATCCTATGATTTTATTAGCTTTCTTATTACCATTGCCCAGACCTGTTCTTTGCACTACATGTATATCGCCCAATATACTTTCTTTCGTGCTTTTTAGCCCATTCGAGCTCAATCCTATGATTTTATTAGCTTTCTTATTACCATTGCCCAGACCTGTTCTTTGCACTACATGTATATCGCCCAATATACTTTCTTTCGTGCTTTTTAGCCCATTCGAGCTCAATCCTATGATTTTATTAGCTTTCTTATTACCATTGCCCAGACCTGTTCTTTGCACTACATGTATATCGCCCAATATACTTTCTTTCGTGCTTTTTAGCCCATACGAGCTCAATCCAATGATTTTATTAGCTTTCTTATTACCATTATTATTCAAATGTATAGCACAGACCTGTTCTTTATACTAAATGTATAATTTAATTTAATTTAATTTTAATTTAATTTTATTTTATTTTTATTTTCATTTTCAAGCTGTTCTTGGGGTTCTTGGGGTTCTTGGGGTTCTTGGGGTTCTTGGGGTTCTTGGTTGATAAGTATAAGTATAAGTATAACAATAAGTATATATTTTTTATACAATTTTATCGATTTTTATTAGGATATGGTATTTTTTCCCCGTGTTTTCATACAATTTTATCGGTTTTTATTAGGATTTGGTAACAACCGTGTCTATTCCAACGCCCGATAATTGTTGGGCTATAGTACGTCTGGAGACTGAAGTGTGGAAGAGTAAATTTTTTTTTTTTTTTGGTACGGGACTTGGTGCAAAACCAATTCCTGACCAAAATCTCCCATGAAGAAGCATACAGCATTTTATTCTCTTTATTATAAAGAGAACTTTCCTCGCCAATAAATTCCAAATTTTCTCTTTCGTTATAAGAAAACACTCATGTATCCCATACATAGTATGAGACAGTTTATAGGTTTTCTTATAAGACCTTTTTTCACCCATTATTATTACGTTTTCTCTTATGGCTTCCGTGTTAAGCCCTTATCTATGTGCACATAGGTGCGTTGGTTCTTATAAGCATCTTATAAGCCACGCACCCATGTGGGGGTAGTGGAAGCACATAGATAAGTAAGAGTTATTAGGATTTCTTATAAAATCATGTTCCTTGACGTCACCGTCCATCGCTCAGAGCACCACTACCCCCTATAGGTGTTCTGCAACCCGACCAGTGGAATAGTAAAACGCTTTTTTTACTGTCAGATAATTTTAACCTTTTGTTATAAGAAAACACTAATGTGTCCCATGCAATAGTATGAGACAGTTTATAGGTTTTCTTATAAGACCTTTTTTCGCCCACTATTATTACGTTTTCTCTTATGGCTTCCGTGTTAAGCCCTTATCTATGTGCACATAGGTGCGTTGGTTCTTATAAGCATCTTATAAGCCACGCACCCATGTGGGGGTAGTGGAAGCACATAGATAAGTAAGAGTTATTAGGATTTCTTATAAAATCATGTTTCTTGACGTCACCGTCCATCGCTCAGAGGACCACTACCCCCTATAGGTGTTCTGCAACCCGACCAGTGGAAGAGTAAAACGCTTTTTTTACAGTCAGAAAATTTTACCCTTTTGTTATAAGAAAACACTCATGTGTCCCATACAAAAATTTTGGGAAATGAGTTTATTGATATTGCTTTTCTGCAATTTTTCGCAAATCCGATTTCCAGTATAAGCATATGATTAGAATTGGTGTGTAGTGTATGAAAATGCATAGTGCCAAATCAGAAATTTTTCATGTGTTCCTTATAAAAATCTCAAAAGTCGTATGCCTTCCCTTATAAATTCATGTAGCAAACCTTGATTTCTTTTACAGTCAGAAAATTTTTCTGTTTTGTTATAAGAAAACACTCATGTGTCCCGTACAAAAATTGGGAAATAAGTTTATTGATATTTCTTTTCTGCAATTTTTCGCAAATCCGATTTCCAGTATAAGCATATGATTAGAATTGGTGTGTAGTGTATGAAAATGCATAGTGCCAAATCAGAAATTTTTCATGTGTTCCTTATAAAAATCTCAAAAGTCGTATGCCTTCCCTTATAAATTCATGTAGCAAACATCGATAAATAAATAAAAATTCCTTATTTTTCATCCGATTTCAATAAGTGAGGAGTCATTGGAAAGGTCTTGACGAGTACTATCGATCTATGTATTTCTTTTTCAAATTCGGTAAACTTGGTTCAATCGAATTTCTCAAATTACATGTATGTACATACGTATTAATTCATCCCCACACCATAATTAGCCCAAATATAAACCGATTTCAAAAATTCCTTTTGATTATTTTTTTCTGATTTTTTTGTGATTTTTTGAGACTATTTCCCACCCCCTCCCGTTTGCGTTGTAAAAATTTTTTTTCCACGGCCAAAATTTTTAACGAAAATCTTCATTTGGAAACTTTGCTCTACGAATTTCAGATAAATCCAACTTTTGAATTTTTTATGGATACCGGCTTACCACAAGATTGCCTATACGAAATTTCAGCGACATAGCACCTTATTTACCTATTTAAAAAAATACATAACTGTGACAACTTTTCTCGCGCACTTGGCGCCATCTACCGGGAGTACTATGTAACTCACGGCACAGTGCTTATAAAATGTGCTACCTACAGGTCTCCTCTATGTCTGGAAGTTTATTTGAAGGAATTCGGGCTTTTCCTTCAGATTCTATAGCAATTACAGTTGGCCAACTCCCGCGAAAAATCCAATTTTTTCCCGTTTTTGCAGGGGTACCCCTATGAAAATTTCGCGATTTTTACTTTCACCCCTACCCCGGCATGTGGGTACTTTTTGGAAAGGTCTTGGCGAGTACTATTACGTGGTGTACTTTTTTTCTCCATTAATTTCATTTTGACCCCTTTTTTCGATATTTTTCTCTACGCCACTGAGACATTTTCAGTACCTTGGGTCACATATACCCCAAATACTATATTATTTTTACATTTGATCTCAATCAGTGAGGAGTCATTGGAAAGGTCTTGACGAGTACTATCGATCTATGTATTTCTTTTTCAAATTCGGTAAACTTGGTTCAATCGAATTTCTCAAATTACATGTATGTACATACGTATTAATTCATCCCCACACCATAATTAGCCCAAATATAAACCGATTTCAAAAATTCCTTTTGATTATTTTTTTCTGATTTTTTTGTGATTTTTTGAGACTATTTCCCACCCCCTCCCGTTTGCGTTGTAAAAATTTTTTTTCCACGGCCAAAATTTTTAACGAAAATCTTAATTTGGAAACTTTGCTCTACGAATTTCAGATAAATCCAACTTTTGAATTTTTTATGGATACCGGCTTACCACAAGATTGCCTATACGAAATTTCAGCGACATAGCACCTTATTTACCTATTTAAAAAAATACATAACTGTGACAACTTTTCTCGCGCACTTGGCGCCATCTACCGGGAGTACTATGTAACTCACGGCACAGTGCTTATAAAATGTGCTACCTACAGGTCTCCTCTATGTCTGGAAGTTTATTTGAAGGCATTCGGGCTTTTCCTTCAGATTCTATAGCAATTACAGTTGGCCAACTCCCGCGAAAAATTAAATTTTTTCCCGTTTTTACAGGGGTACCCCTATGAAAATTTCGCGATTTTTACTTTCACCCCTACCCCGGCATGTAGGTACTTTTTGGAAAGGTCTTGGCGAGTACTCTTACGTGGTGTACTTTTTTTCGCCATTAATTTCATTTTGACCCCTTTTTTCGATATTTTTCTCTACGCCACTGAGACATTTTCACTACCTTGGGTCACATATACCCCAAATACTATATTATTTTTACATTTGATCTCAATCAGTGAGGAGTCATTGGAAAGGTCTTGACGAGTACTATCGATCTATGTATTTCTTTTTCAAATTCGGTAAACTTGGTTCAATCGAATTTCTCAAATTACATGTATGTACATACGTATTAATTCATCCCCTCACCATAATTAGCCCAAATATAAACCGATTTCAAAAATTCCTTTTGATTATTTTTTTCTGATTTTTTTGTGATTTTTTGAGACTATTTCCCACCCCCTCCCGTTTGCGTTGTAAAAATTTTTTTTCCAAGGCCAAAATTTTTAACGAAAATCTTCATTTGGAAACTTTGCTCTACGAATTTCAGATAAATCCAACTTTTGAATTTTTTATGGATACCGGCTTACCACAAGATTGCCTATACGAAATTTCAGCGACATAGCACCTTATTTACCTATTTAAAAAAATTCATAACTGTGACAACTTTTCTCGCGCACTTGGCGCCATCTACCGGGAGTACTATGTAACTCACGGCACAGTGCTTATAAAATGTGCTACCTACAGGTCTCCTCTATGTCTGGAAGTTTATTTGAAGGCATTCGGGCTTTTCCTTCAGATTCTATAGCAATTACAGTTGGCCAACTCCCGCGAAAAATTAAATTTTTTCCCGTTTTTACAGGGGTACCCCTATGAAAATTTCGCGATTTTTACTTTCACCCCTACCCCGGCATGTAGGTACTTTTTGGAAAGGTCTTGGCGAGTACTCTTACGTGGTGTACTTTTTTTCGCCATTAATTTCATTTTGACCCCTTTTTTCGATATTTTTCTCTACGCCACTGAGACATTTTCACTACCTTGGGTCACATATACCCCAAATACTATATTATTTTTACATTTGATCTCAATCAGTGAGGAGTCATTGGAAAGGTCTTGACGAGTACTATCGATCTATGTATTTCTTTTTCAAATTCGGTAAACTTGGTTCAATCGAATTTCTCAAATTACATGTATGTACATACGTATTAATTCATCCCCTCACCATAATTAGCCCAAATATAAACCGATTTCAAAAATTCCTTTTGATTATTTTTTTCTGATTTTTTTGTGATTTTTTGAGACTATTTCCCACCCCCTCCCGTTTGCGTTGTAAAAATTTTTTTTCCAAGGCCAAAATTTTTAACGAAAATCTTCATTTGGAAACTTTGCTCTACGAATTTCAGATAAATCCAACTTTTGAATTTTTTATGGATACCGGCTTACCACAAGATTGCCTATACGAAATTTCAGCGACATAGCACCTTATTTACCTATTTAAAAAAATTCATAACTGTGACAACTTTTCTCGCGCACTTGGCGCCATCTACCGGGAGTACTATGTAACTCACGGCACAGTGCTTATAAAATGTGCTACCTACAGGTCTCCTCTATGTCTGGAAGTTTATTTGAAGGCATTCGGGCTTTTCCTTCAGATTCTATAGCAATTACAGTTGGCCAACTCCCGCGAAAAATTAAATTTTTTCCCGTTTTTACAGGGGTACCCCTATGAAAATTTCGCGATTTTTACTTTCACCCCTACCCCGGCATGTAGGTACTTTTTGGAAAGGTCTTGGCGAGTACTATTACGTGGTGTACTTTTTTTCTCCATTAATTTCATTTTGACCCCTTTTTTCGATATTTTTCTCTACGCCACTGAGACATTTTCACTACCTTGGGTCACATATACCCCAAATACTATATTTTCTTTACACTTTTTTTAATTATATGCACTAACGAAGTTATCTACATACTTTCAGCTTTCATATGCTAAAAATTTCAAGTCAATATATTCCATACATCGGGAGCATTCGCCGTTCAAATTTGTACCTAAAATATCAAATTTTTAAATTCTCTAAATCAGTTTAGTACAAATTTTAGGATAGTTCGGTCAAATTTTAACCGAAAGGCAGTACAGTATATTGGGTCGAATGAATGCAAAATTCATGCTGAATTGTTGTAGAGTAAAGAATTTTTCGAAATAAAAAATTTTTACCTTCTCTCATATTGGCTTCCTTCATATAATATTCTACGCTCCGTATGAACATATCTAAGTTTTATAAGGGCGCTTTATATAAGATGATTTACTTGAAACCATCAAGCAAAGATAAGCTTAGTGGATCACAGTTTGTTAGCTGCTCCATTTACGACACCTTGCCATTACCAAAGTATTTTACAATTCTAAATTCACAATATATAGTATAAAATGATATCACAAATAGATGATTTACTTGAAATCTTCAAGCAAAGGTTAGCTTCAGTGGATCGCAGTTTGTCAGCTGCTCTACCACTTACAACACCTTGCCCATTTAGTAGTTTACAATTCTTCATTCACAATAAGCTTTTTTTACATAACACAGTATATACAGGTGTTACTTTCATACAACCCATATTAACTTTGTTATGTAACTTTTTTTGTCATAACTACTACGGTTTATGTAAAATGCAGCAAAAATGTCCCATTAAAGGGGCTGCATGAATGACGTCATAAATGCGAAATTGGCTGTCACTTCTTGACGGTTGACGTCTTTCAAGGGCGCTTATATTCCCATTTTTATATATATGTTTCATATATAAAAAGCATAATATGATATAACAATATTATTATTATTATATTCCCATTTTTATATAATGTTTATATAAATATAGTATAAAATGATATAACAATATCATAAATAGATGATTTACTTCGAATCATCAAGCAAAGGTTAAGCTTCAGTGGATCGCAGTATGGCAGCTGCTCTACCACTTACAGCACCTCGCCCGTTACCAAAGTCGTTTACAATTGATTCTAGACATTGTCATCGTATTATATAAAGCTTCTTTATATAACTAGTTATATATAGATGTTACTTTCATACAACCCATATTAACTTTGTTATATAAATCATTGGCATCATAGTCATCCGATATCGTTTATAATTTTAAATTATAAACTTGAATTGGTATATTGCCATACAATACAATTGCCTCATTACTATTATTACTGTCCAGCATGGATACGACCTTAGAGGCGTTCAGGCATAATCCAGCGGACGTAGCGTCATACCACTGTTCGCTCGAACAAGTATTGTGCCATTGGTCCGTACCTGCGGTTCCTCTCGTACTACGCAGGAATGCTGTCGTAATAACATTTATCATCAATAGGGTAAAACTAACCTGTCTCACGACGGTCTAAACCCAGCTCACGTTCCCTTGCATGGGTGAACAATCCAACGCTTGGTGAATTTTGCTTCACAATGATAGGAAGAGCCGACATCGAAGGATCAAAAAGCGACGTCGCTATGAACGCTTGGCCGCCACAAGCCAGTTATCCCTGTGGTAACTTTTCTGACACCTCTTGTTAAAAACTCGTTAAACCAAAAGGATCGATAGGCCGTGCTTTTGCAGTCCCTATGTGTACTGAACACCGGGATCAAGTCAGCTTGTGCCCTTTTGCTCTATGTGTGGTTTCTGTCCGCACTGAGCTGGCCTTGGGACACCTCCGTTATTATTTGAGAGATGTACCGCCCCAGTCAAACTACCTACCTGGGAATGTCCTTGAATTGGATCATACCAGAGTGTAAGAGTCATACCAAATAACAATATACTATTATATATAAAAATCAAATCCTCGATAAAGAAAAATCTGTTTAAAATATAATTTCATTGAATATTTGTTTAGGTTATATAACAAACTCTTGAGTACTTTGAACAAGAAGCTTGCATCAAAACAAAATACCATAAAATATATTATAAAAATATATCCGTATAATGGCTAAGTAAATGAAACACGTTCCATTTTATCAAGTAAGTAAGGAAACGATAAGAGTAGTGGTATTTCATTGGCGAAAACATAATCCGAAGACCATGCATCTCCCACTTATGCTACACCTCTTATGTCTCCTTACAATCCCAGACTATAGTCAAGCTCAACAGGGTCTTCTTTCCCCGCTGATTATTCCAAGCCCGTTCCCTTGGCTGTGGTTTCGCTAGATAGTAGATAGGGACAGAAATGTCTTATGGTTTTACGTGAGCCCCTGCCATCATGGCTTAATCTCACGGTGTTCTTCACACACGGATTGATTTTGTGACGTCAATCATCGCCCTCCAGTTACATTTCTGCTTCTGAAGTGTCAGTCGACGCCAAGTGCATGCCTGGCGCCCTCACTGATGGGAGCGAGACCTATCTAACGTCTCTTCCGATCTATGGGTCACGGCACCCGGTTGATTAAGCGCAACTCCACGCCGAGATCATACCCACAGCAGCGAAAGCTCAGCGAGCGATCACAGGGTATTCACTCTGCCCGCGATATGGGCGTCAACCACAACCACCACGTTACTCCCCGAAGGGCCTCACCAATGTCGGCATGACAGCTTGTGTCATGGGCACCGACCCCGTGGTACCTGAAAAACCTCAGGTCAGGCTTCGTAGCAAAGACGTATTAGTCTACGCTACTTCAGTTGGGCTTCATGCAAGCCCGGGACTGATGGCCCTCTCCATTCTATACTGCATTACATATTAGTTTTCTTCTGCTGCTCCAGTCCTTTCCTGTCTAGTATATCTCCTCCTTCTTAGTCTAAAAGCTTCCTTTGCATATTCACTTATGCACTGCTGCTGCTCCCTTAGGCCGAGCACCTTGCTGACATCATATCCTTCTCCAGATCTTTCAATACCCATGCTATTTAGGTCTCTGAAATCCTCATAATTTGGACACTCACATAGTATATGCACCCAGTCTTCGCAACCGTGTCCGCACATACATTCCTCGCTTTCAGACAGCCCCCTTTTATGCAAAAACGCATTTAGGGAGCCATGGCCAGTCAAAAGGAATCCCAAGCAAAGATTGAATTCAAAGTCAGGATGTTCTTCTACGAAGGACACCTGCCTTATAAACTCAAAAGTTGCTCTTCCTTTATCACTCTCATTCCATCTAGCCTGCCATCTGTCCATTACGCACTGCTTTATCGCATTTTTTCTTTCCTTTTTGGTTAGTCCTACCATATCGTCGCTCGACACCCAATCATGTTCTCCAAGAGCTATTCCCTTCTTGATCCTGTAGGACAAACTCTTGCCTATCGCTACAAGATCCAGCGGGGCTGCCCCCATTAGAACCTGAAGGGCTTCTGTTGATACCGTGCGGCACACAGCTAGACCTGCCAGTAGCATGATCCTCTGGCAAGAGAGGATTTTTGCTCGTCCTACTACGGTCTTTACATTGTCGCACCAGACGGGTGCCCCGTATGTTGCACAAGCAACAAACAGGCCCTCATAAATTGTCCGCGTGGCTTTCCGGCTTAAACCCCATTCACTCCTCATCACACGACGAAGCTGGCCTACTACATTTAAAATACGCTTTTTAATTTCTACCAGGTGGCAGTCAAATCTCATCCGCTCTGCCATACTTATCCCTAAGTATTTGACTTGCGTTGAGTATTTGATACTACCACCATTTACCCTAACTAATGGGGGACGATTTACCGACAGTTTGCCCTTAAGGAGCATCATGACTGTCTTCTCTGCAGACACACTCACACCAACATTTCTACCCCATTCAAACACTATGCTCGCAACTATTTCACTCTTACTCTCTAAACTTGCCCGTGAATCTGCCTCTACTAGTAGCAGTAGATCATCAGCATATGCACAGCATTTTCCCTCCCTCTGAAGTTGGTCCAGCAGAGTGTCCATCATAAGGTTCCATATAAATGGACCACAGATGGACCCCTGAGGGCAACCTCTAGACACGTTTTTCCAAACGCGTTCCCCTTTCCCTACTACACATGCCTTTCTCTCGGAGAAATACCTTTGCCATAGGTTTATCTCCTGACAGCCAACTTCCCTAAGTCTAGCAATTACCCTTTCCCAGCTTAAGTAGTCAAAAGCACCTTTAAAATCTACAAATATACCCAGAACATATTTACTATCACTCGCTTTCACACTCTCTTTCACATATAGCCAGGCATCCTCAACACTTTTCCCTTTCTTGAATCCATACTGCCTTTCAGACATCTCATTCACGGTTATCTGCTCAAGTCGATTAACCATTATTCTCTCTAGTACTTTTCCAAGTACTGGGAGAAGGCTAATTCCTCTGTAGGATCGAGGGTTGCTCCTGATTTTATCAGGTGACTTGAGCAGGATAACTACCCTAGCGCACTTCCATTCATTAGGAAAATATCCTTCTCTCACACACTTAGCAAACATAGCCGTAAGGTAGTCTGGGATGGCTCGCCAGATGCTTTTACACATCTCTCCAGTCATTCCGTCCAGCCCCGGAGATCTCTTAGAGCGAAGCAAAGCCACGCTTTCCGAGATCTCAGCTGCTTCCAGGTCCGGGCACTCAGATCTCTCCATAGATGGAGAAGATTGAGCTGGCTCAGCGTCTGGAAAGAATTCATTCAGCAGAACATTCACACACTCATTCCACGTTGTTAGGAGATTTTCCCCCGCTCGAATGCCACTTAAATCACTATTTTTCTTATCCCTACATATTTTATATACCTTCCCCCAGGGATCATTCCTGTTGTCCCTTACGAAGCGCTTCCAGTCAGACACTTTTGCGCGTTCCATCATTACTTTATACTCCCGCACGTTCTGCTGGTACTCTTCCCTAAGCTGCTCTGCATTATCACTCTCCCTCTGTCTGGCTCTCTGATATGTTTTCCGCAGGCGTCTAACACTCCTGCGCTTGGCTGTAAGGTCCCTAGTCCACCACTTCACTCGCCTTCTGTCAGGGGCAGTAGTCCTGGCGAACATATTGTTGTTCACTATGCTCAGCCACTCATTCAGGACACGCACTTGGTTATCTATTTCCATCGTTCTGAAATCGCTTAGCGGCACGCTGGTAGCTTCTTCCTCTATACACGCAGAATGATAGTTCCAGTCTGCCCCCTTAGTGTTCCACCTCTTGATATCTAGTTCTTCATCTGTGCTCACCACCCTTTCGTTGGCCATAATGACCTCGATCAGGTTGTGATCACTTATTCCAAGTCCAGCCTTGATGCTCCACCGCAGTGAGAATGCCCTAGCGGCATCATTTGCTAGTGTAACATCAATGTCGCTCCTTCCTCTAGGGCCGTCGAAAGTATAAGAGTTGCTTGACTCATTAAGAACATTGAGTTCCTTTACAAGCACGTATTCGGTCAGCATCTCACCCGAATACGTGCTTGTAAAGGAACTCAATGTTCTTAATGAGTCAAGCAACTCTTATATAGGGACAGAAATGTCTCATGGCTTTACGTGAGCTCCTGCTATTATAGCTTAATCTCACGGCACTCTAAATGCACGGATTAGTAGACAAGCGACAATCAACGCCCTCAAGAGGCAGAATATATTATATTCTGTTTCAAGAGTACCAGTTTATGTCAGTGCATGCTTGACATTGGACTTACTGGTCGAAGCGAGACCTATCTAAAATCTCTTCCGATCTGTGGGTCACGGCACCCGGTTGATTTAGCGCAACTCCACGCCGAGAGCCAATCCTCTAAGCATACAATAATAAGCGACCATCCTTCAAATTCACGGACGCAGTATGCAATTTTGTCAAAAGAACAAACTACTCTATTTAGAGAAGAATGTTCGCCTAAGTCATGCAGACTCAGACAATCTCTCTCTGCCCGCATATGGGCTACCACAACCACTACGATGCTCCCACAAGGGGGCCTTCCCAATGATGAGGCAAATATTGCTACTAATGCAGCTCAATTTGGGGCTCCTCATTCCCGTAGTACCAAGTTAGCAATGTTGGCTACCCAATTGGTATGGCTTTCGTATATCATGTTCGTACGATCATGAATACTCCCAGTGGATCTTGCATGCAGATCCTTAAACGTTACTGGTAACTCCGTTCGGGCTTAATCATATTAGCACTTATTACTAAGTGACAGTAGTGGACCACGAGAAGGTTATGATCCGCCCTTTAGGCTAGGAGAGGCTTGAGACTACAGCCCGTAGTCTTATAGCATACCAAGGTACTAATAACAATCTGCATACTAAGTCATATACGCGCTAGGCTACGCTAGGTACACGCACTTTCATCATAAATCAGATCTATGGTTACCTCAGCACAAAGTAGCACGGTGCACATATATGGCTTTTCACATCTTGCGTATCCTCCCCTGGCAGCATTGCGCTTCACTAACCCTTTGCACCACCTCTTATATAGGGACAGTAGGAATCTCGTTAATCCATTCATGCGCGTCACTAATTAGATGACGAGGCATTTGGCTACCTTAAGAGAGTCATAGTTACTCCCGCCGTTAACCCGCGCTTACTTGAATTTCTTCACTTTGACATTCAGAGCACTGGGCAGAAATCACATTGTGTCAACACCCGTTAGGGCCATCACAATGCTTTGTTTTAATTAGACAGTCGGATTCCCCAAGTCCGTGCCAGTTCTGAATTGATTGTTAATTGATAGCCGTTATAAATTTATAATAAAAATAATCCCTTTAAAAAAATCATTTATAAATTATAAATTATTAGCAAGAAAGTTCCACAATTGGTTACGTAAACTTCTATCCGGGGAACAGATAAACACAATCTTTAGAAAAAAAAATTGTATAAATCCTAATTTACCCAGAACGAGTACATAGACCATAATATTGTTTCCCAATCAAGCCCGACTATCTCAATCTTCAGAGCCAATCCTTATCCCGAAGTTACGGATCTAATTTGCCGACTTCCCTTACCTACATTATTCTATCGACTAGAGACTCTTCACCTTGGAGACCAGCTGCGGATATCGGTACGGCCTGTTAAGAAGTTTGCGTGACCCCACCATAAATTTTCAAGGTCCGAGGAGAAAATATCGACACAGCAGTAAATGCCATGCTCTTCTAGTCCATCTACCATATCTCTCTTCGAAAGACTTCCATGGTAGTACGACTATGAAACAGAAAAGAAAACTCTTTCGATATTTCTCGACGGCTTCTTTATGGTTGTTTCTGTTACCAGGATGAGCATAAAAGCCCATTTTTAATAACAAACGTATACTCAACAGGTTACGGAATTGGAACCGTATTCCCTTTCGTTCAAAAATATTTAAGTATATCATATATTGCATTGCATATTTGTAACTTAAAAAATTTTTCGACTTTCGCCTAGAACTTAGGACCGACTAACTCGTGATCAACCACTGTTCACACGAAACCCTTCTCCACTTCAGTCCTCCAAGGTCTCATTCGATTATTTGCTACTACCACCAAGATCTGTACCAATGGCGGCTCCATGCAGGTTTACACCAAACACTTCTACGCACACCATTGTACCCTCCTACTCACTAAAACTTCAAAATTTATAAATTATATAATTTATAAATCATATATTTCAGCGGTAATGTATAGGCATACAACTTGAGCGCCATCCATTTTAAGGGCTAGTTGCTTCGGCAGGTGAGTTGTTACACACTCCTTAGCGGATTACGACTTCCATGTCCACCGTCCTGCTGTTTTAAGCAACCAACGCCTTTCATGGTATCAGTATGAGTTGTTAATTTTGGCGCCTTAACATTACGTTTGGTTCATCCCACAGCGCCAGTTCTGCTTACCAAAAGTGGCCCACTGGGCACAATATATCATAACCTCAACCTTCATATCAAGAAAGGTGAGGTTCTTACCCATTTAAAGTTTGAGAATAGGTTAAGGTCGTTTCGGCCCTAATGCCTCTAATCATTCGCTTTACCAGATAAGATTATTTTAAATAATATTTAAATGCACCAGCTATCCTGAGGGAAACTTCGGAGGGAACCAGCTACTAGATGATTCGATAGGTCTATCGCCCCTATACCCAATTCTGACAATCGATTTGCACGTCAGAACTGCTTCGGTCCTCCATCAGGGTTTCCCCTGACTTCAACCTGATCAGGTATAGTTCATCATCTTTCGGGTGACAACATATATGCTCAAGGTACGCTCTAGTTAGAGGCATATATAATATATCCTTTAAAAAAAAATTTATATTAAAATGCATAACTGTATAGAACGCCCCGGGATGGAATATATAATATTAATAATATATATATGATCCCATTAAATTAAACAGTTAAGTTAATTACGCCTTTAGGTTTTATATACCCAATGACTTGCACACATGTTAGACTCCTTGGTCCGTGTTTCAAGACGGGTCCCGAAGGTATCCTAAATCTATAGCATTGTTAATCATATTAACGCATATAATAAAAAAATTAAAAAATTTAATTTAATTACTATAACACATATATAATGTATGTGTAAGCGCTATATATAATAAAAATCTGTCAATAATTTATCTGTAACCATATATGCATTTTATGTTAATTATCAAAAAATAAATTTTTTATATAATAAAACATAAACTTTGCAAAACTGATACTTCTGATAAATTTTTCTATTATCGATCATATTAACAGATTACAATGTCCTTATATGAAAAAATTGCACATTATTATTACATTAAAATAAAATTAATGTATTATTAACAATGAATTTTTCATATTAGATATTCAGGTTCATCGGGCTTAACCTCTAAGCAGTTTCACGTACTATTTAACTCTCTATTCAGAGTTCTTTTCAACTTTCCCTCACGGTACTTGTTTGCTATCGGTCTCATGGTTATATTTAGTTTTAGATGGAGTTTACCACCCAATTTGTGCTGCACTATCAAGCAACACGACTCTTAAGAAATATCTTCTAGTAATCATTAACGTCACTACGGGCCTGGCACCCTCTATGGGTAAATGGCCTCATTTAAGAAGGACTTGGACTGCTAATTTATCATACTAGATTATAGATATTCCATACACTGCATCTTATATTTGTTAAAACAACAAAATAACTCAGTGCTGAACTAAATTTCTTTTCGCTCGCCGCTACTAAGAAAATCCTAGTTAGTTTCTTTTCCTTCCCTCATTAATATGCTTAAATTCAGGGAGTAATCTCATATGAGTTGAGGTTGTTTAAAAAGTTTTTATTTTTTCTATATACTTTATAATAATAATTTTTATGCTTTAATGTAATCAAATCGCTATTCACAGTATATTAAATTTTATACTTGATCTGCAAAGAGATAAAAGCAAATTATTATTATTCCTTATTATTAATATTATAAAAAATATCAAATAATATTTTTTAATAATACAACATGTGCTTAAAAAGATATTAAAAATATCTTCAAGCAACTTAATTAAGAAAGTCTTACAACCCTCAACCATATGTAGTCCATGCAGCACTATAAAAAAAAAAATTTTAAAGTACGTATAGCATGGACTGCAATATGCGTTCAAAATGTCGATGTTCATGTGTCCTGCAGTTCACACGATGACGCACAGTTTGCTGCGTTCTTCATCGACCCATGAGCCAAGTGATCCTCCGCTTAGAGTATATTTTAATTTTGTTTATTTATATAATTTTATGTCAAAATTTGTTTTTTTTTTTTTAAACCCCATAAACTGTACTATTACCAAAGTGAGTAATATAGCTTATTTCTATAAACTGTTCTATTACCAATTCAAGTAATATAGTTTATTTTAAAAGTTTATAAATATATATATATAAATATGAACATTTATATTGTTGATGAATGTCTAAACTTCTCTTATGAGAAACTCATTTACTGTGTGTAAATAAACTGTAATTTTACAATGTAAGTAAAATAGTTTACCTTTCGCTACTAATAAATTCTAATATTACCAATGTATGTAAATACCATTTATTTTCTTAATAAATTTTCTAATATTACCAATGTATGTAATATCGTTTATTTTCTTAATAAATTTTGGTATTACCAATGTATGTAATATATTGTTTACCTTCTTTTAATAAATTATAATATTACCAATGCGTGTAATATAATTTACTTTTTTAAGTACAACAATCTTATATTTATATGTATATATATATATAATTTATGCAAGCATTTTATTGTCATTCTCGTTGTAAATATGATGTTTTTATAGTCAATCTCGTTGTAAATATTTTGTTATTATTTATAAGATCATTTAACACGCAACCAATTGCAAGTTTTTCCTCTTATAATAGTCATTCTCGTTGCAAACTGTTTGTCTTGTTACAAACATATTCAATGACTACCTTTATTATAAGATCTAATTAAGCAAGCAACCTATGCAAGCTTTTCCTTATCTATAGTCATTCTCGTTGTAAATATGCCGTTGCTATAACAACCATATTCAATGACTTATATTAATGTAACTTTTATAAGATATCTAATTTAGCAAGCAACCTATGCAAGCTTTTCCTTATCTATAGTCATTCTCGTTGTAAATATGCTGTTGCTATAACAACCATATTCAATGACTTCTATTAATGTAACATCATTAGCAAGGGCACATTCAATAACAATATGCGAGCAAATTGTTATTATCGTTGAAAACATACCGCTGCTGTAACAAATATATTCAATGACATAAATACACAAGACAATATTCAATAACTAATCTTTATGCAAATAACTCTGCAAGCTGTTATTCTCGTTGTAAATACGTCTTTCTTAACAAACATATCCAATGACATATACTATATGCTATACATCTCATCATACTTTTGATGGATCAATATTTCCATTTCCGTGATCTTCCCACGAATATACTCTGCATATTACTTATAAATGATTATAAGCAATATATTCAGGATAGAATATATCATCATCAGATCAACTCTACATTCCAAGGACCTTTAGTCGTCTATATTCCGCATATCCCCATTAAAAGGATATCAGGATAGAATATACCAACAGTAACGTTTGGAAGAGTGGATCAGATCAACTCTACATTCCAAGGACCTTTAGTCGTCTATATTCCGCATATCCCCATTAAAAGGATATCAGGATAGAATATACCAACAGTAACGTTTGGAAGAGTGGAGAAATATTTGTTAAATGTTATAACATTAATGATCCTTCCGCAGGTTCACCTACGGAAACTTTGTTACGACTTTTACTTCCTCTAAATACTCAAATTTGGTCAACTTCCGCGAAAAGCAACCGTAACACCCATAAAGGCGTCACAGCGATCACGTCCGGAGACCTCATTAAAAAATTCAATCGGTAGTAGCGACGGGCGGTGTGTACAAAGGGCAGGGACCTAATCAATATGAATTTATGATTCACACTTACTAGGAATTCCAGGTTCATGTGAACAGTTTCAGTGCACAATCCCAAGCATGAAAGTGATTCAGCGGTTTACCCGGACCTCTCGGTCTAGGAAATACACGTTGATACTTTCATTGTAGCGCGCGTGCAGCCCAGGACATCTAAGGGCATTCCAGACCTGTTATTGCTCAATCTCATATTGCTAGACGCAATTTGTCCATTTAAGAAGCCAGTATCCGTATTAATGGGACAAACAAGCAGGTACGACTCCACCCTATATAAACACATTCAAATACTTATACATGTTAATGTAGGCCATATAAGAAGGCTATATAAAGTTTCAGCATCATAATCCTGAATGCATCTATTTAATATATTTGAATCTCGTTCGTTAACGGAATTAACCTGACAAATCACTCCACGAACTAAGAACGACCATGCACCACCAGCCATAGATTCGAGAAAGAGCTATCAATCTGTCTTACTCATTTATGTTCGGACCTGGTAAGTTTTCCCGTGTTGAGTCAAATTAAGCCGCAGGCTCCACTCCTGGTGGTGCCCTTCCGTCAATTCCTTTAAGTTTCAGCTTTGCAACCATACTTCCCCCGGAGCCCAAAAGCTTTGGTTTCCCGGGAAGCGACTGAGAAAGCCATAATAGTAGCTACACTCAATTGCTAGCTGGCATCGTTTATGGTTAGAACTAGGGCGGTATCTGATCGCCTTCGAGCCTCTAACTTTCGTTCTTGATTAATGAAAACATCTTTGGCAAATGCTTTCGCTTAAGTTAGTCTTACGACGGTCCAAGAATTTCACCTCTCGCGTCGTAATACTAATGCCCCCAACTGCTTCTATTAATCATTACCTCTTGATCTAAAAACCAATGAAAGTAGAACAGAGGTCTTATTCCATTATTCCATGCACATAATATTCAGGCATTTGAAGCCTGCTTTAAGCACTCTAATTTGTTCAAAGTAATTGTACCGGCCTACAACAACACTCGGTAAAGAGCACTGAAGCAGGTATAAATAGGAGGTATATATATTAAATCCAAGTGATATGAATCAATATATATAAGAACTCCACCGGTAATACGCTCACATAACATAAGGTAATGTACACACCAATATTATAGTAGTACTACCCGTATGAAGCACAAATTCAACTACGAACGTTTTAACCGCAACAACTTTAATATACGCTATTAGAGCTGGAATTACCGCGGCTGCTGGCACCAGACTTTCCCTCTAATGGGTCCTTGATAAAGGATTTAAAGTGTTCTCATTCCAATTACAGGGCCTCGGATATGAGTCCTGTATTGTTATTTTTCGTCACTACCTCCCCGTACTGGGAGTGGGTAATTTACGCGCCTGCTGCCTTCCTTAGATGTGGTAGCCGTTTCTCAGGCTCCCTCTCCGGAATCGAACCCTGATTCCCCGTTACCCGTTGCAACCATGGTAGTCCAAGATACTACCATCAATAGTTGATAGGGAAGACATTTGAAAGATCTGTCGTCGGTACAAGACCATACGATCGGCAAATTATCTAGAGTTCAACCATTGTAACGATCCCTATAAAAGGTATCGCTTGGTTTTAGCCTAATAAAAGCACACGTCCCAGAGGTCCGTGTTTATAATTGCATGTATTAGCTCTAGAATTACCACAGTTATCCAAGTAACTGTTACGATCTAATAAACCATAACTGATATAATGAGCCTTTTGCGGTTTCACTTTAATTTCGTTTGTACTTAGACATGCATGGCTTAATCTTTGAGACAAGCATATAACTACTGGCAGGATCAACCAGAATAATGTTTATAAGAATGATTATAAATAATAAAGATATATATATCATAAAGATATATATATTACTTTGATTACTTTTTTAAATCTTTTCTATATATATGTATATATAAATTAATAGCATTTTTTTCGAAGCTTTTATATTGTTTTTGATAAAGAATTTTTAATTCTTTTATGTTGTAAATTTAACGATTGTTTTATTAAATAAAACAAATCTTATTATTGTTGAAAGCGAAATTAGTTTTGCATGATATTTAATATCATTTTTAGGCGACAAGAGTATAAATTTCTTTGATACCCCTGACAAATTTTGACCATTTTAAGATCATCGTATTATAACATTGATCATGGTCGCACTAGGTAAAATAGTAAAAATTTATATATTTGTCATTCTCGTAGTAAAATGTTGCCAAAATCAACATATCCAATGACCATCTTCTTCTTAATAATATTTTATTTATGAGAAAGATCATAGTATGGTAACATTACATTGATATTACTCAAACCTACTTTCATTCACTTCAAATATTTTATTAGTTTGTTAATAGCATTTTTATGAGAAAGTTTCATTGGTATTAGTATATATCACAAAGGCGTTGATATTCCACAACCTACTTTCGTTAGAAATTCTACAATATCCACTCAAACCTACTTTCATTCACTTCAAATATTTTATTAGTTTGTTAATAGCATTTTTATGAGAAAGTTTCATTGGTATTAGTATATATCACAAAGGCGTTGATATTCCACAACCTACTTTCGTTAGAAATTCTACAATATCCACTCTGGGTACTTACTAATCGTTATAATCAAAAATTATAAGAATAATGCACCCTTGGATCAGAGATATATATATAATTTAATATATAGTATATCTGATATAGAATTTCAATGTGCACATGGTTACTATTAGTTTTTATAAGCATGTTATAAAACTACTTCACTCATGTCAGGGGTAGATGCACATAAAGTAAACATGATTTTATAAAGATTTCTTTATAATATAATCATGTCTTGTTGGTTTCCATCTTTTCACCAGACACCGACTACTCCCTATAGTACGTCTGGAGACTGAAGTGTGGAAGAGTAAATTTTTTTTTTTTTTTGGTACGGGACTTGGAAGAAAACCATCTCACCGAACAATGTCTCATGCTAAAGCATGAGACAATATCGCATTCACTTATAAATTTCTTAAATACATCATTTTTACAACATAATATCAATATACGTTCTCTTATATCTGCATATATGAACTATTTAAGAAACATATATACTATTCCTTATAAGACCTTGCTAACTTATAATTCAACAAAAAGGTCTTATTTTATGGCTCCCGTGTTAAGCCATATGTGCGCACAGGTACATCGACTTTTATAAGCATAGTATAAAGCCGTGCACCCATGCGAGGGGTAGATGCACATGAATAATTATGATTTATAAGGAAGTCTTATAAAATCATAACTGGTGTCTGAGTTGGCATCGCTCAGACAACCACTACCCCCTATAGGTGTTCTGCAACCCGACCAGTGGAAGGGTAAAGCGCTTTTTTTCTTGGCATATAACTTATACCAAAACTATATCCCAAGCACAATGTCCCATACATTAGCATGAGACACTTTATACTTTTCCTTATAAGACATTTTTACATTTTATTGATATAAAATTTATACTCAAATCATATCGAAATCATATGTCCCATACATTAGCATGAGACACTTTATACTATTCCTTATAAGACCTTGCTAATTTATAATTCAACAAAAAGGTCTTATTTTATGGCTCCCGTGTTAAGCCATATGTGCGCACAGGTACATCGACTTTTATAAGCATAGTATAAAGCCGTGCACCCATGCGAGGGGTAGATGCACATGAATAATTATGATTTATAAGGAAGTCTTATAAAATCATAACTGGTGTCTGAGTTGGCATCGCTCAGACAACCACTACCCCCTATAGGTGTTCTGCAACCCGACCAGTGGAAGGGTAAAGCGCTTTTTTTCTTGGCATATAACTTATACCAAAACTATATCCCAAGCACAATGTCCCATACATTAGCATGAGACACTTTATACTTTTACTTATAAGACATTTTTACATTTTATTGATATAAAATTTATACTCAAATCATATCGAAATCATATGTCCCATACATTAGCATGAGACACTTTATACTATTCCTTATAAGACCTTGCTAATTTATAATTCAACAAAAAGGTCTTATTTTATGGCTCCCGTGTTAAGCCATATGTGCGCACAGGTACATCGACTTTTATAAGCATAGTATAAAGCCGTGCACCCATGCGAGGGGTAGATGCACATGAATAATTATGATTTATAAGGAAGTCTTATAAAATCATATCTGGTGTCTGAGTTGGCATCGCTCAGACAACCACTACCCCCTATAGGTGTTCTGCAACCCGACCAGTGGAAGGGTAAAGCACTTTTTTTCTTGGCATATAACTTATACCAAAACTATATCCCAAGCACTGTGTCCCATACATTAGCATGAGACACTTTATACTTTTCCTTATAAGACATTTTTACATTTTATTGATATAAAATTTATACTCAAATCATATCGAAATCATATGTCCCATACATTAGCATGAGACACTTTATACTATTCCTTATAAGACCTTGCTAATTTATAATTCAACAAAAAGGTCTTATTTTATGGCTCCCGTGTTAAGCCATATGTGCGCACAGGTACATCGACTTTTATAAGCATAGTATAAAGTCGTGCACCCATGCGAGGGGTAGATGCACATGAATAATTATGATTTATAAGGAAGTCTTATAAAATCATATCTGGTGTCTGAGTTGGCATCGCTCAGACAACCACTACCCCCTATAGGTGTTCTGCAACCCGACCAGTGGAAGGGTAAAGCACTTTTTTTCTTGGCATATAACTTATACCAAAACTATATCCCAAGCACTGTGTCCCATACATTAGCATGAGACACTTTATACTTTTCCTTATAAGACATTTTTACATTTTATTGATATAAAATTTATACTCAAATCATATCGAAATCATATGTCCCATACATTAGCATGAGACACTTTATACTATTCCTTATAAGACCTTGCTAATTTATAATTCAACAAAAAGGTCTTATTTTATGGCTCCCGTGTTAAGCCATATGTGCGCACAGGTACATCGACTTTTATAAGCATAGTATAAAGTCGTGCACCCATGCGAGGGGTAGATGCACATGAATAATTATGATTTATAAGGAAGTCTTATAAAATCATATCTGGTGTCTGAGTTGGCATCGCTCAGACAACCACTACCCCCTATAGGTGTTCTGCAACCCGACCAGTGGAAGGGTAAAGCACTTTTTTTCTTGGCATATAACTTATACCAAAACTATATCCCAAGCACTGTGTCCCATACATTAGCATGAGACACTTTATACTTTTCCTTATAAGACATTTTTACATTTTATTGATATAAAATTTATACTCAAATCATATCGAAATCATATGTCCCATACATTAGCATGAGACACTTTATACTATTCCTTATAAGACCTTGCTAATTTATAATTCAACAAAAAGGTCTTATTTTATGGCTCCCGTGTTAAGCCATATGTGCGCACAGGTACATCGACTTTTATAAGCATAGTATAAAGTCGTGCACCCATGCGAGGGGTAGATGCACATGAATAATTATGATTTATAAGGAAGTCTTATAAAATCATATCTGGTGTCTGAGTTGGCATCGCTCAGACAACCACTACCCCCTATAGGTGTTCTGCAACCCGACCAGTGGAAGGGTAAAGCACTTTTTTTCTTGGCATATAACTTATACCAAAACTATATCCCAAGCACTGTGTCCCATACATTAGCATGAGACACTTTATACTTTTCCTTATAAGACATTTTTACATTTTATTGATATAAAATTTATACTCAAATCATATCGAAATCATATGTCCCATACATTAGCATGAGACACTTTATACTATTCCTTATAAGACCTTGCTAATTTATAATTCAACAAAAAGGTCTTATTTTATGGCTCCCGTGTTAAGCCATATGTGCGCACAGGTACATCGACTTTTATAAGCATAGTATAAAGTCGTGCACCCATGCGAGGGGTAGATGCACATGAATAATTATGATTTATAAGGAAGTCTTATAAAATCATATCTGGTGTCTGAGTTGGCATCGCTCAGACAACCACTACCCCCTATAGGTGTTCTGCAACCCGACCAGTGGAAGGGTAAAGCACTTTTTTTCTTGGCATATAACTTATACCAAAACTATATCCCAAGCACTGTGTCCCATACATTAGCATGAGACACTTTATACTTTTCCTTATAAGACATTTTTACATTTTATTGATATAAAATTTATACTCAAATCATATCGAAATCATATGTCCCATACATTAGCATGAGACACTTTATACTATTCCTTATAAGACCTTGCTAATTTATAATTCAACAAAAAGGTCTTATTTTATGGCTCCCGTGTTAAGCCATATGTGCGCACAGGTACATCGACTTTTATAAGCATAGTATAAAGCCGTGCACCCATGCGAGGGGTAGATGCACATGAATAATTATGATTTATAAGGAAGTCTTATAAAATCATATCTGGTGTCTGAGTTGGCATCGCTCAGACAACCACTACCCCCTATAGGTGTTCTGCAACCCGACCAGTGGAAGGGTAGAGCACTTTTTTTCTTGGCATATAACTTATACCAAAACTATATCCCAAGCACTATGTCCCATACATTTGCAATGACACCCTTTATACTTTTCCTTATAAGAAATTTTTATATTTTATTGATATAAAATTTATACCCAAATCATATCGCAATCAATATGTCCCGTACATTAGCATGAGACACTTTATACTATTCCTTATAACAAAGTTTTATGTGTCCCATACAAAAATTGGGAAAAAATTTTATAGAATTTTTTTTTCGCAATTGTTTGTAAAATCGATTTCCAGCAAAAGCACATGAATAGGATCGTTATGTAGTATCTGAAAATAGATAGTGCCAAATCAAATATTTTTCATGTGTTCCATATAAAAATCAAAAAAGATTTATACCTTTCCTAATAACTTCATATGTCCCATACAAAAATTGGGAAAAAATTTTATAGAAATTTTTTTTCGCAATTGTTTGTAAAATCGATTTCCAGCAAAAGCACATGAATAGGATCGTTATGTAGTATCTGAAAATAAATAGTGCCAAATCAAATATTTTTCATGTGTTCCATATAAAAATCAAAAAAGATTTATACCTTTCCTAATAACTTCATATGTCCCATACAAAAATTGGGAAAATATTTTATAGAAATTTTTTTTTCGCAATTGTTTGTAAAATCGATTTCCAGCAAAAGCAACGTTATGTAGTATCTGAAAATAGATAGTGCCAAATCAAATATTTTTCATGTGTTCCATATAAAAATCAAATAGATTTATGCCTTTCCTAATAACTTCATGTGTCCCATACAAAAATTGGGAAATAATTTTATAGAAATTTTTTGTTCGCAATATTTTGCAAAATCGATTTCCAGTAAAAGCATATGAATATGATCGTTATATAGTGTCCGAAAATAGATAGTGCTAAATCAAAAAAATTTCATGTATCCCATATAAAAATGAAAAAAGATTTATGCATTTCCTAATAAGTTTATGTGTCCCATACAAAAATTGGGAAGTAATTTTATAAATATTTTTTGTTCGCAATTTTTTGCATAATCGCTTTCCAGTAAAAGCATATGAATAGGATCGTTAGTAATGTCTGAAAATAGATAGCGGCAAATCAAAAATTTTTCATGTATATCTTATAAAAATCTCAAAAGTTTTATGCCTTTCCTAATAACTTCATATGTCCCATACAAAAATTGGGTAATAATTTTATAGAAAAGTTTTTTCGCAATTTTTTTGCAAAATCGATTTCCAGGAAAAGCATATGAATAGGATCGTTCGAAAATGGGTAGTGCAAAAACAAAATAATTTTCATGTGTCCCATATAAAAATCTAAAAAGATTTATGCCTTTCCTAATAACTTCATGTGTTCCATACAAAAATTGGGAAATACTTTTATAGAAATTTTTTTTGGCAATTTTTTGCAAAATCGATTACCAGTAAAAGAATATGAATAGGATCCTTATATAGTGTCGGAAAATAGATAGTGGCAAATAAAAAATTTTTCATGTGTTCCATATAAAAATCTAAATAGATTTATGCCTTTCCTAATAACTTCATGTGTCCCATACAAAAATTGGGAAATACTTTTATAGAAATTTTTTTTCGCAATTTTTTGCAAAATCGATTTCCAGTAAAAGCATATGAATAGGATCCTTATATAGTGTCTGAAACTAGATAGTGGCAAATCAAAAATTTTTCACGTGTTCCATATAAAAATCTAAATAGATTTATGCCTTTCCTAATAACTTCATGTGTCCCATACAAAAATTGGGAAATACTTTTATAGAAATTTTTTTTCGCAATTTTTTGCAAAATCGATTACCAGTAAAAGAATATGAATAGCATCGTTATGTAGTGTCTGAAAATAGATAGTGCTAAATCAAATAATTTTCATGTGTCCCATATAAAAATCAAAAAAATTTATGCCTTTCCTAATAACTCCATGTGTCCATACAAAAATTGGGAAATACTTTTATAGAAATTTTTTTTGGCAATTTTTTGCAAAATCGATTACCAGTAAAAGAATATGAATATCATTGTTATGTAGTGTCTGAAAATAGATGGTGCTAAATAAAATAATTTTCATGTGTCCCATATAAAAATAAAAAAAAAATTATTCCTTTCCTAATAAAACTATGTGTCCCATACAAAAATTGGGAAATACTTTTATAGAAATTTTTTTTCGCAATTTTTTGCAAAATCGATTACCAGTAAAAGAATATGAATAGGATCCTTATATAGTGTCTGAAAATAGATAGTGGCAAATCAAAAATTTTTCATGTGTTCCATATAAAAATCTAAATAGATTTATGCCTTTCCTAATAACTTCATGTGTCCCATACAAAAATTGGGAAATACTTTTATAGAAATTTTTTTTCGCAATTTTTTGCAAAATCGACTTCCAGTAAAAGCATATGAATAGGATCCTTATATAGTGTCTGAAAATAGATAGTGGCAAATCAAAAATTTTTCACGTGTTCCATATAAAAATCTAAATAGATTTATGCCTTTCCTAATAACTTCATGTGTCCCATACAAAAACTGGAAATACTTTTATAGAAATTTTTTGTGGCAATTTTTTGCAAAATCGATTACTAGTAAAAGCATATGAATAACATCGTTATGTAGTGTCTGAAAATAGATAGTGCTAAATCAAAAAGTTTTCATATGTCCCATATAAAAATAAAAAAAAAATTATTCCTTTCCTAATAAAACTATGTGTCCCATACAAAAATTGGGAAATACTTTTATAGAAATTTTTTTCGCAATTTTTTGCAAAATCGATTACCAGTAAAAGAATATGAATAGGATCCTTATATAGTGTCTGAAAATAGATAGTGGCAAATCAAAAATTTTTCATGTGTTCCATATAAAAATCTAAATAGATTTATGCCTTTCCTAATAACTTCATGTGTCCCATACAAAAACTGGAAATACTTTTATAGAAATTTTTTGTGGCAATTTTTTGCAAAATCGATTACTAGTAAAAGCATATGAATAACATCGTTATGTAGTGTCTGAAAATAGATAGTGCTAAATCAAAAAGTTTTCATATGTCCCATATAAAAATAAAAAAAAAATTATTCCTTTCCTAATAAAACTATGTGTCCCATACAAAAATTGGGAAATACTTTTATAGAAATTTTTTTCGCAATTTTTTGCAAAATCGATTACCAGTAAAAGAATATGTATAGCATCGTTATGTATTGTCTGAAAATAGATAGTGCTAAATCAAATAATTTTCATGTGTCCCATATAAAAATCAAAAAAAATTATGCCTTTCCTAATAACTCCATGTGTCCCATACAAAAATTGGGAAATACTTTTATAGAAATTTTTTTTGGCAATTTTTTGCAAAATCGATTACCAGTAAAAGAATATGAATATCATTGTTATGTAGTGTCTGAAAATAGATAGTGCTAAATCAAATAATTTTCATGTGTCCCATATAAAAATCAAAAACGATTTATACCTTTCCTAATAACTTCATATGTCCCATACAAAAATTGGATAATATTTTATAGAAAAGTTTTTTCTCAATTTTTTTGCAAAATCGATTTCCAGTAAAAGCATATGAATAGGATCGTTATATAGTGTCTGAAAATAGATAGTGGCAAATCAAAAATTTTTCATGTGTTCCATATAAAAATCTAAAAAGATTTATGCCTTTCCTAATAACTTCATGTGTCCCATACAAAAATTGGGAAATACTTTTATAGAAATTTTTTTTCGCAATTTTTTGCAAAATCGATTACCAGTAAAAGAATATGAATAGCTTCATTATGTAGTGTCTGAAAATAGATGGTGCTAAATCAAATAATTTTCATGTGTCCCATATAAAAATCAAAAACGATTTATACCTTTCCTAATAACTTCATATGTCCCATACAAAAATTGGATAATATTTTATAGAAAAGTTTTTTCACAATTTTTTGCAAAATCGATTTCCAGTAAAAGCATATGAATAAGATCGTTATATAGTGTCTGAAAATGGGCAGTGCAAAAACAAAAAAATGTTCATGTGTCCCATATAAAAATCAAAAAAATTTATGCCTTTCCTAATAACTCCATGTGTCCCATACAAAAACTGGAAATACTTTTATAGAAATTTTTTGTGGCAATTTTTTGCAAAATCGATTACTAGTAAAAGCATATGAATAACATCGTTATGTAGTGTCTGAAAATAGATAGTGCTAAATCAAAAAGTTTTCATATGTCCCATATAAAAATAAAAAAAAAATTATTCCTTTCCTAATAAAACTATGTGTCCCATACAAAAATTGGGAAATACTTTTATAGAAATTTTTTTCGCAATTTTTTGCAAAATCGATTACCAGTAAAAGAATATGTATAGCATCGTTATGTATTGTCTGAAAATAGATAGTGCTAAATCAAATAATTTTCATGTGTCCCATATAAAAATCAAAAACGATTTATACCTTTCCTAATAACTTCATATGTCCCATACAAAAATTGGATAATATTTTATAGAAAAGTTTTTTCACAATTTTTTGCAAAATCGATTTCCAGTAAAAGCATATGAATATCATTGTTATGTAGTGTCTGAAAATAGATAGTGCTAAATCAAATAATTTTCATGTGTCCCATATAAAAATCAAAAACGATTTATACCTTTCCTAATAACTTCATATGTCCCATACAAAAATTGGATAATATTTTATAGAAAAGTTTTTTCTCAATTTTTTTGCAAAATCGATTTCCAGTAAAAGCATATGAATAGGATCGTTATATAGTGTCTGAAAATAGATAGTGGCAAATCAAAAATTTTTCATGTGTTCCATATAAAAATCTAAAAAGATTTATGCCTTTCCTAATAACTTCCTGTGTCCCATACAAAAATTGAGAAATAATTTTATAGAAATTTTTTGTTTGCAATTTTTTGCAAAATCGATTTCCAGTAAAAGAATATCAATAGGATCGTTATGTAGTGTCTGAAAATAGATAGTGTCAAATCAAAATTTTTTTTATATGTCTCATATAAACATCTAAAAGCATTTATGCCTTTCCTAATAACTTCATGTGCCCCATACAAAAATTGGAAAATAATTTTATAGAAATTTTTTTCCGCAATTTTTTGCAAAATCGATTTCCAGTAAAATAATATGAATAGGATCGTTATGTATTGTCTATAAATAGATAGTGCCTAATCAAAAATTTTTCATGTGATGCATATAAAAATCTCAAAAGATTTATACCTTTCCTAATAAATTTATATGTCCTGAACAAAAATGGGGAAATAGTTAATGGATTGTTTTTTTTTTTTTTTTTGCAAATCCGAATTCCGGTAAAAGGAGTTGAATAAGAGTGTTGTGTAGTGTCTGATAATAGATAGTAGCAAATAAAATTTTTTTCATATGTTCCTTATATAAATTAATATATGTTATGCCATTTCTTATAAATTATTATATAAATAAAATTCAAAGATTTACTTACACATTCATGGCGAAGTGTAACAAAGTGGGAACAATTATTTACTGAGAAACTTTTTCTCTTTCCTTATAAAAAAAAATTCATATGTCCCATACAAAAATGGGGTTATAGTTAATGGAAATTTTTTTTTTTCGATAATCCGATTTCCGGTGAAAGTAGTTGAATAAGAACGTTGTGTAGTGTCTGAAAATAGATAGCAGCAAATCAAAATTTTTTCATATGTTCCTTATATAAATTAATATATGTTATGCCATTTCTTATAAATTATTATGTATATAAATTTCGAAGATTTACTAACATATTCATGGCGAAGTGTAACAAAGTACGAAAAATTATTTACTAAGAAACTTTTTCTCTTTCCTTATAAAAAAAAAATCATATGTCCCATATAAAAGTTTAAGATCGTCTATGCCTTTCCTAATAATTTCATGTGTCCCGAACAAAAATGGGGAAATATGTTAATTGAAAGCTTTTTTTTCGCAAATCCGATTTCCGATAAAAGGATATGAATGCTATCCTTATGTAGTGTCTGAAAATGGATAGCGGCAAATCAAAATTTTTTCATGTGTCCCATATGAAAATTTAAGATCGTCTATCCCTTTCCTAATAACTTTATGTGTCCCGAACAAAAATGGAGAAATGAGAAATGGGAAATGTGTTAATTGAAAACTTTTTTTTCGCAAATCCGATTTCCGATAAAAGGATATGAATGCTATCCTTATGTAGTGTCTGAAAATGGATAGCGGCAAATCAAAATTTTTTTATATGTCCCATATGAAAATCTAAGATCGTCTATGCCTTTCCTAATAACTTCATGTGTCCCGAACAAAAATGGGGAAATGAGTTAATTGAAAACTTTTTTTCTCAAATCCGATTTCCGATAAAAGGATATGAATGCTATCCTTATGTAGTGTCTGAAAATGGATAGCGGCAAATCAAAATTTTTTTATATGTCCCATATGAAAATCTAAGATCGTCTATGCCTTTCCTAATAACTTCATGTGTCCCGAACAAAAATGGGGAAATGAGTTAATTGAAAACTTTTTTTCTCAAATCCGATTTCCGATAAAAGGATATGAATGCTATCCTTATGTAGTGTCTGAAAATGGATAGCGGCAAATCAAAATTTTTTTATATGTCCCATATGAAAATCTAAGATCGTCTATGCCTTTCCTAATAACTTCATGTGTCCCGAACAAAAATGGGGAAATGAGTTAATTGAAAACTTTTTTTCTCAAATCCGATTTCCGATAAAAGGATATGAATGCTATCCTTATGTAGTGTCTGAAAATGGATAGCGGCAAATCAAAATTTTTTCATGTGTCCCATATGAAAATTTAAGATCGTGTATGCCTTTCCTAATAACTTCATGTGTCCCGAACAAAAATGGGGAAATGAGTTAATTGAAAACTTTTTTTCTCAAATCCGATTTCCGATAAAAGGATATGAATGCTATCCTTATGTAGTATCTGAAAATGGATAGCGGCAAATCAAGATTTTTTTATGTGTCCCATATGAAAATTTGAGATCGTCTATGCCTTTCCTAATAACTTCATGTGTCCCGAACAAAAATGGGGAAATGAGTTAATTGAAAACTTTTTTTCTCAAATCCGATTTCCGATAAAAGGATATGAATGCTATCCTTATGTAGTGTCTGAAAATGGATAGCGGCAAATCAAAATTTTTTTATATGTCCCATATGAAAATCTAAGATCGTCTATGCCTTTCCTAATAACTTCATGTGTCCCGAACAAAAATGGGGAAATGAGTTAATTGAAAACTTTTTTTCTCAAATCCGATTTCCGATAAAAGGATATGAATGCTATCCTTATGTAGTGTCTGAAAATGGATAGCGGCAAATCAAAATTTTTTCATGTGTCCCATATGAAAATTTAAGATCGTCTATCCCTTTCCTAATAACTTTATGTGTCCCGAACAAAAATGGGGAAATGAGTTAATTGAAAACTTTTTTTCTCAAATCCGATTTCCGATAAAAGGATATGAATGCTATCCTTATGTAGTATCTGAAAATGGATAGCGGCAAATCAAGATTTTTTTATGTGTCCCATATGAAAATTTGAGATCGTCTATGCCTTTCCTAATAACTTCATGTGTCCCGAACAAAAATGGGGAAATGAGTTAATTGAAAACTTTTTTTCTCAAATCCGATTTCCGATAAAAGGATATGAATGCTATCCTTATGTAGTGTCTGAAAATGGATAGCGGCAAATCAAAATTTTTTTATGTGTCCCATATGAAAATTTGAGATCGTGTATGCCTTTCCTAATAACTTCATGTGTCCCGAACAAAAATGGGGAAATGAGTTAATTGAAAACTTTTTTTCTCAAATCCGATTTCCGATAAAAGGATATGAATGCTATCCTTATGTAGTATCTGAAAATGGATAGCGGTAAATCAAGATTTTTTTATGTGTCCCATATGAAAATTTGAGATCGTCTATGCCTTTCCTAATAACTTCATGTGTCCCGAACAAAAATGGGGAAATGAGTTAATTGAAAACTTTTTTTCTCAAATCCGATTTCCGATAAAAGGATATGAATGCTATCCTTATGTAGTGTCTGAAAATGGATAGCGGCAAATCAAAATTTTTTTATGTGTCCCATATGAAAATTTGAGATCGTGTATGCCTTTCCTAATAACTTCATGTGTCCCGAACAAAAATGGGGAAATGAGTTAATTGAAAACTTTTTTTCTCAAATCCGATTTCCGATAAAAGGATATGAATGCTATCCTTATGTAGTATCTGAAAATGGATAGCGGCAAATCAAGATTTTTTTATGTGTCCCATATGAAAATTTGAGATCGTCTATGCCTTTCCTAATAACTTCATGTGTCCCGAACAAAAATGGGGAAATGAGTTAATTGAAAACTTTTTTTCTCAAATCCGATTTCCGATTAAAGGATATGAATGCTATCCTTATGTAGTGTCTGAAAATGGATAGCGGCAAATCAAAATTTTTTTATGTGTCCCATATGAAAATTTGAGATCGTGTATGCCTTTCCTAATAACTTCATGTGTCCCGAACAAAAATGGGGAAATGAGTTAATTGAAAACTTTTTTTCTCAAATCCGATTTCCGATAAAAGGATATGAATGCTATCCTTATGTAGTATCTGAAAATGGATAGCGGCAAATCAAGATTTTTTTATGTGTCCCATATGAAAATTTGAGATCGTCTATGCCTTTCCTAATAACTTCATGTGTCCCGAACAAAAATGGGGAAATGAGTTAATTGAAAACTTTTTTTCTCAAATCCGATTTCCGATTAAAGGATATGAATGATATCCTTATGTAGTGTCTGAAAATGGATAGCGGCAAATCAAAATTTTTTTATGTGTCCCTTATAAAAATCAATATATGTTATGCTTATCCTTATAAGATAAGTTAAGCTTCACTAGATCGCAGTATGCTATGATTTTATTAGCTTTCTTATTACCATTGCCCAGACCTGTTCTTTGCACTACATGTATATCGCCCAATATACTTTCTTTCGTGCTTTTTAGCCCATTCGAGCTCAATCCTATGATTTTATTAGCTTTCTTATTACCATTGCCCAGACCTGTTCTTTACACTACATGTATATCACCCAATATACTTTCTTTCGTGCTTTTTAGCCCATTCGAGCTCAATCCTATGATTTTATTAGCTTTCTTATTACCATTGCCCAGACCTGTTCTTTGCACTACATGTATATCGCCCAATATACTTTCTTTCGTGCTTTTTAGCCCATTCGAGCTCAATCCTATGATTTTATTAGCTTTCTTATTACCATTGCCCAGACCTGTTCTTTGCACTACATGTATATCGCCCAATATACTTTCTTTCGTGCTTTTTAGCCCATTCGAGCTCAATCCTATGATTTTATTAGCTTTCTTATTACCATTGCCCAGACCTGTTCTTTGCACTACATGTATATCGCCCAATATACTTTCTTTCGTGCTTTTTAGCCCATACGAGCTCAATCCAATGATTTTATTAGCTTTCTTATTACCATTATTATTCAAATGTATAGCACAGACCTGTTCTTTATACTAAATGTATAATTTAATTTAATTTAATTTTAATTTAATTTTATTTTATTTTTATTTTCATTTTCAAGCTGTTCTTGGGGTTCTTGGGGTTCTTGGGGTTCTTGGGGTTCTTGGGGTTCTTGGGGTTCTTGGTTGATAAGTATAAGTATAAGTATAACAATAAGTATATATTTTTTATACAATTTTATCGATTTTTATTAGGATATGGTATTTTTTCCCCGTGTTTTCATACAATTTTATCGGTTTTTATTAGGATTTGGTAACAACCGTGTCTATTCCAACGCCCGATAATTGTTGGGCTATAGTACGTCTGGAGACTGAAGTGTGGAAGAGTAAATTTTTTTTTTTTTTTGGTACGGGACTTGGTGCAAAACCAATTCCTGACCAAAATCTCCCATGAAGAAGCATACAGCATTTTATTCTCTTTATTATAAAGAGAACTTTCCTCGCCAATAAATTCCAAATTTTCTCTTTCGTTATAAGAAAACACTCATGTATCCCATACATAGTATGAGACAGTTTATAGGTTTTCTTATAAGACCTTTTTTCACCCATTATTATTAGGTTTTCTCTTATGACTTCCGTGTTAAGCCCTTATCTATGTGCACATAGGTGCGTTGGTTCTTATAAGCATCTTATAAGCCACGCACCCATGTGGGGGTAGTGGAAGCACATAGATAAGTAAGAGTTATTAGGATTTCTTATAAAATCATGTTTCTTGACGTCACCGTCCATCGCTCAGAGGACCACTACCCCCTATAGGTGTTCTGCAACCCGACCAGTGGAAGAGTAAAACGCTTTTTTTACTGTCAGATAATTTTAACCTTTTGTTATAAGAAAACACTAATGTGTCCCATGCAATAGTATGAGACAGTTTATAGGTTTTCTTATAAGACCTTTTTTCGCCCACTATTATTAGGTTTTCTCTTATGACTTCCGTGTTAAGCCCTTATCTATGTGCACATAGGTGCGTTGGTTCTTATAAGCATCTTATAAGCCACGCACCCATGTGGGGGTAGTGGAAGCACATAGATAAGTAAGAGTTATTAGGATTTCTTATAAAATCATGTTTCTTGACGTCACCGTCCATCGCTCAGAGGACCACTACCCCCTATAGGTGTTCTGCAACCCGACCAGTGGAAGAGTAAAACGCTTTTTTTACAGTCAGAAAATTTTACCCTTTTGTTATAAGAAAACACTCATGTGTCCCATACAAAAATTTTGGGAAATGAGTTTATTGATATTGCTTTTCTGCAATTTTTCGCAAATCCGATTTCCAGTATAAGCATATGATTAGAATTGGTGTGTAGTGTATGAAAATGCATAGTGCCAAATCAGAAATTTTTCATGTGTTCCTTATAAAAATCTCAAAAGTCGTATGCCTTCCCTTATAAATTCATGTAGCAAACCTCGATTTCTTTTACAGTCAGAAAATTTTTCTGTTTTGTTATAAGAAAACACTCATGTGTCCCGTACAAAAATTGGGAAATGAGTTTATTGATATTTCTTTTCTGCAATTTTTCGCAAATCCGATTTCCAGTATAAGCATATGATTAGAATTGGTGTGTAGTGTATGAAAATGCATAGTGCCAAATCAGAAATTTTTCATGTGTTCCTTATAAAAATCTCAAAAGTCGTATGCCTTCCCTTATAAATTCATGTAGCAAACCTCGATTTCTTTTACAGTCAGAAAATTTTTCTGTTTTGTTATAAGAAAACACTCATGTGTCCCGTACAAAAATTGGGAAATGAGTTTATTGATATTTCTTTTCTGCAATTTTTCGCAAATCCGATTTCCAGTATAAGCATATGATTAGAATTGGTGTGTAGTGTATGAAAATGCATAGTGCCAAATCAGAAATTTTTCATGTGTTCCTTATAAAAATCTCAAAAGTCGTATGCCTTCCCTTATAAATTC
>CAWUPM010000090.1:0-132462 GCA_963924295.1 Dioctria rufipes
AATAATCCAGCTAATGAATGATTAACGAAATATTTACATGCAACGTGTGCTTTCTGGAAAGCATCATACCTGTAGTTGCTCGAAATACAAATGAGGACAGGTAAATAAATGATTAATTTATACCTGCAACTTAAATCTATATAAACTGAATTTTCCTAATCCCATATTACTTTTTTCCTTACTACCTTATGATAACGTTTAAGAGGTGACTAAAGATAAGTATAAATTTGTACAGTCGAAATGCATCATGATCAGTTGCAATTGTAGGCTTGTGAAAAAGTTTAATATTTCCTGTGTTTTTTAAGTATTTGTTTATTTAAAAATAATGGGCAGTTTGCATGAAGGTATGTTTTCTAATATGATATTTTTTTTATAGCGCTGTTATATCATTTTTAGATTTTATATGGGCTTAACTTAAACCAAATGCATTTTTTTGGAAATTCTTTTATTTTAGTTAGATTTGACAAAGCTTTTAATAAACTTGTAAATTCCGCACTCAACCTTTTTTTTTATATATATTCATGCGGTTTTAGTATAAAATCTAGGCATAGTAAATATTTACTAAATTTAGGACTAGAAGCATACTTAAAAAAAAAATTCAGGTGCAGGTCAAACGGTGATCAATGCGAGTTGTTTTCGGGTATGGCAAGAAGGCCCTCAAGTGAACAAAATTTGTTCCATTAGAGCTTATTTATCTCGTTTCTTCAATTTATACAATTGCTGTAATGAAGACAAGCTAATTGTTAATTAGAAGATTTGGATATTTTCTATGATAGCTAGCCTCCAAAAAATGGCTATCTGCAGAAAAAAATATGGAGAGTTTTTTTAAAATATAATGGGCAGTGGCTAAGTGCGGAACTGGGAGTGCCAGCCTCTTTTAAGCTTCCCAAATCGTTCGAAGAATATGCATCCTTAACTAAGAGGAAAAAGTTCACGATCTGTTGGAAACCCGTTCTACGTCGGAATTGTCTCTAAAAATTTCTCTGTCATTGTGGGCCGGAAGACATATAGCTGCTGCAGCCTTTGTGAAGGACTTGTCGACATCATCAGAGACTGCCAGGAATTTGAAGAGCATAAAGAGGAGAGAGAAGGAAACAAATAAAGATTTATATGTACAGAAATCTTTTGCATTATATTTAGATTTAAATCTAACTGAATCTAAGTATAGGTTGCTTTGAACTACTATCAATAGGTTGCATAAAGACTTATTCCCCAGTATTTATGTGCTAAGAAATTTCAAGGAAACGTGTTATCCAACTGAGTAATTTATTGAAGTATTCGAAAGTCATGTGCAGGTAAATCTACAAACTTTACTAGATCACTGAGTCACTTGCATTGTAGAGATATAAGTGCAAGTTCTTAGTCAAGTTACTTGTCTTTAGGGACAGACTATGATATATAAGTGGGGCTTTGACGGTAATTCGGGCATAGCTTATACAAGCAAAAATTTTCTGATGCTTCTCTTACTGACAAATACTTATTCACAATTGGTTTAGTTCTAATTGAAACATACATTAGATGAACAGGTTATATGGCGCAATCTAATACTAAGTTCTGCGAGGTATTGTATGTACACCAATTAAGTTTGCACATTTATAAAGGAGAGTTTTGATGTAATAAGAAGCGAATCCGAAAGACTTTAAACGTTAATTTCGAATTTGTCTTTATCTAACGTTTCCGTTTCAAACTTGGATGTAGTGATATCTTATGATTTACACTTCACAATGGTTAATGGGAGTATATGCAATATTGTTTCAGGCACAGATAGTAGTGCAAATTGTTTTATATGTGGCGCAAAACCATCACAAGTGAATAGCTCTCCAGAAAGAGGTCCTAATGCTGAAAATTATAAATTTTTTCCACACGTCATGCTTGGATTCATTGTTTCGAATGTCTTCTACATGCAGCATATACATAAGTTGCCTGTAAAATCTTGGCAGGCTAGAGGAGATGAAAATAAAATAATTGTACAGAACAATAAACAACGAATCTAAGCTGAATTCAAAGAAATTAGAGAAGTTCCGTCATTTGTGGTAACCGGTTGTAAAAATACAAAAACAGAATTGTGCGAACTGGTTGTTAAATAACTCAGTTCTGATATTTATCCAGTTTGCACCGAAGCGGTTGTTAAAAAATTCAGAGTTTTGCGAAGCGGTTCTTAAATAACTCTAAATACTAAAATGAAATTTTAAAAATGGTATGGAATGCTTATATATTTCTAAGAAGTTTTTTAAAAAGGAGCATGAGAGACCTTAACCAAATAACATTTTATGTGTATTTCCGTTTGCCAGATGAATTGCTAAAATACTCAAAACAAAAGCTTATGTAGATATATAAAGTTCTGGAACAAGGAAGAAAGTAAAGCTATTCTTGATGAACGGCCGTATGTAATTTCGTAAGTTTCTGTGCAAGTTTGAGTGTTAAGGTGGTTCTCGCATCTATTTCTAGAACGATTCATCGGACAGTATCTAAATATGATTACAACCCATTTCATTTGATTTTATATACTGAATTCCTTTCCAGCACTATAAAAATGTTTGGGATAGTATTACTGTAAAAAACCTCCCTTTTTGTATGGGGACACCATTTTTGAAATTATATTTACCCTTTTTGTGAAAACGTCTTGTACAAACTTTCAGCTGTATGACGTTTCTATCTAAATCGAAAGTGGGAGGAAGAAATCTTCTTATCGCATGCATTTTATGGCACTTCAATGTGTTACCTCAAAGCTGCCCTAACCGACTAGGAGAATAAACAAAATCCCTCTACTGGGAAAGGCTACAAGGACTTCGTCAGGCAAAAATGTGTATCGGCACCTCTGGCGCAAAACAAAAAGAACTCCTACTACTTAGAAGAACAGAGCACAAAATATTTACTGAACTCTTCTCAGGCCATTGCCCCTTAAGGTATCACCTAAACAAGCTGGGTTTGACTGAGATTTCATCTTGTCGTTTCTTTCAGGATCCTCACGAAAACTCGGAGCACTTACTCTGCAACTGCGAAGCATTGGCTAAGCGGATTCTACTCATCCTCGAACATGCTTTTCTTCTACCAACCTAGGTGTGGAACCTCAATCCCAGAATGGTTATAGACTTTATTAACAGTCTGAACCTAGAAAGCGAGTAAATTCAACGGGGACTCACAATAGATCTTTCAGGTCACAGTGATAGCGAGTCTTACGCCCACACACAACCCTTCACAAATCTAATCTAATGTCTGTTAAATGAACTTGAAAATAGTTCAGAGTATTGCAGGGCACAGCACGGTAGTTTAACTTAAGCTCCAAATAACTTAGAGCAGAGAGGTTCAGAAAAGAGCAGAAAGGAGCAGAAAGCTCATTAAACATTCTTTTCTGAAATTTTCTGAGATCTGTCACCAAAACACACAATTGTTTAAATTTATACAATGCAACCTTTTTTCACACAGAAATACCAATATTATTTAAATTATTGCACTATAATAGTCCAGAAATTTGTTGCTTTCAACAAAAAACTCAATTATTTAAATTGTTTTATTTTTCCCTGACGGGATTCGAACCCACACTTTTAGAAGCGGTCAAAGATGGAGAATAGAAGAATTTTTAAAAACTTTTATTTTTAACGATTCCAAATCAAATTACAAATACAAGAGAAAAACAACCGCCTAGTCCGGGGTTTGAAACCGGGACCTTCCGCTTGCCGCACGACTGTTCTTCTTTTTTTTCCCTCTTATATTTGTGATTGATTTGGAATCGTTAAAAATAAAAGTTCTTAAAAATTCTTCTATTGTATTTAAATTGTATCAGAATTGTCAATACAATTTACAGTTGTCAAATGCCTGCTCTAAATTACTGTTTCGAAAAAGGAAAATCTTGCTCTAGGTCACTCCAGTTCATTTTAGACTAATTAAATACAGTTCAGTTCACTTTAAAGTAATTTAGAGCAGAGTACGCTGAATTCATTGAAAATTGTTTTCTGCGCTTTCCTGCTCTCGAGTAACCTAGAGCAGCTCGTTACACAGATCCAGTGTATGCAAATTTGTACGTTCAGGGCGGTTATAATTCTTACGATAACTTCTTTTTTTTTCTAATATCATTTTTGTTGTATTACGTAAGTTGAATGATGCCTATTAAATGACTATTATGAAACGCCTGATAAAAAACAAAGCTCTCACCACATTAACCGATTTGTGTGCGGTCATTTTTCTTTCTTTTCTTTTTTTCAAATTTCACATAAAAAACCATTTAGTTATGTCTGCTGAACGGGCATGTCAATAAATGTCGGGAAAATGTCCAAACGTCTTGAAAAAAAATACTTTTATACTGCCGTTTGCTCACTAACACAAAGTCTATATAACAAAAAATAAATAAAGCAAAAAAAAAACTTCCGGTTATTCAATATAACAAATCTTGGAACGTATTAATATCCATCCTGTATATATTTCTCATTGTAAAATAGAGCACGAATAATTGTCAATCGTAAAAACATTAAATGAAACCGAGTAGAATTTCCTTACAGAGAATTTGCGCAGAAATTGTATTTTTTGATACGATGTTCATTTGTATTTTAACCAGAGACTATACTAAAGACATTTCTCAATTTGCCTATTTCCTATCGTACTAGCTCTCATCATATGTTTTCTCTTTCATTCATAAAATTTATCCTTTCCGAAATAATTGCTTCTAAGATCCTAGATCTGGTAAAGTTATGACGTCAAGTTAAAAATGGATTCTAATTTTACCATTTTTGTAAATATGAATGAAATTTTTACCACAATAAATACTTTATTATATTTAAAACTAGGTAAAGTTGTCCGTTAATGGAACGGGGCTCTCTCTTAAGGGGAGATTACCGCCGAGGGGCAAGAAAAATGCATTTTTTACATAAAATAAAAGCTTTTGGAAATGGGTTTTAACGTGTTTTCTTCTTCCACTAATGGTGAGTAAATTCCAATTTTATTCATAAAAAAAAACAAAATCCAAAATGGCGGCTCCAACACCCGTCAAACAAAACCATGCATGGCGTGTTTTGGTCTGCGCGGGGCGCTCCACAACTCTACCAATTCATTCGAAAGAAATACGATTGAAAATGATTAAACTAGGTAAAATTTGGGGGGGGGGGGGCCTTACCGGTTTTCGTTTGAAAAAAAAAACTATCTTTTGCCCTGTTTGTTTTTTCTTTAACGGAAGCAAAAACACTATTTGTAAATAAATTTTTGACAAAAATCGCTTCCTAATCTCCCAGCAAATTGAATTTCCTTTCAATTGCGCAAAGATTCATGTGCATCAGTTCATCCGTTGAAGCTATAGTGCGCCTTGCGCGCTGAAAATTTTTGTTTCCAGAAAAACTCCTATAAAGTTCAACGTTATGAAACACTTTTGACAGCTTACTCCAGCTATTCCAGCACCATACAGTAGACCTTCTTCTTCCTTCAAGAACTGATTATGCTGAATCTGAAGGTTAGCGGATTCCCAAAATTTATGGGGCTACCTCAGGTAGCGAGAAAAGGTCTCCCCAGCAAGCGCGCTCCGAGCGCCTCAGCTGCCTGTTTTCTAGCCAGTGAACGGTTCCGCACTTAATAGGCTGTGAATTCGTAAATACTTCAGATATGAAAATATCCTTTAACCCACGTATATTAAACAATTTAACCATTTCAGTTTTATCGCCGTACATGTACGGCCAGCCTCTTGTAATCCAGATACAGTATCGACGTACATGTACGTCCAGCCGTGGTCCAGCCCGTTTTGGGTGTTTTTTTTCTTTTTTTTTTTTTGCTACTGACAAGATGGCGGCGTTAGCTGCCAGAAGCCCCGTCGACGGCTTTCGGGTCGACTAAAGCATGCGACTCATGTTAGTGGGAATTTTTAAATGTGGGTCTTAATACTCTCCGGGCTTTATTTGCCGCAGGTGGGTGTTTATCAGCCCATAACAAATTTATTCCATCCAAAGTGCCCTGAAATGAAAACATGTAAAACGCTAATTGCGCGAATAAATTCTCATCTTAAGCTAAAAAAATAATTTTTTGTGGAGTGTGAACAAAAGGTAATCTATCTCAAAAAATAAAAGTGGAATCTATTTAGGAAGAGGTGCTCTAAGTTCAAAGTTTAACGCTTAGTATAGATTGGGAATTTAGTTCGCTTTTTAGAAATAGCATACAGAGACGAGCGTATTCTAGGACTGCGAAAAGTTGTAATCAGAGACAAATTATTTCAAAAGACTTCTTAAAAATTCAACTGGCACTACAAATAGAAGTAGCCGACACATGTATGTGAGTCTCATCATCAGACAAGAAATCATAAAAATAATTGAAAGAAAAATTAAAGTGATAAGGAAACATTAGTTTTTTTGATATAAATAATCAATTATCAAAATTATAAATATAGTAATTGTGGTATTATCAAAGGAATCAAATATTTAGATCCAAAGTAAATTAATACTGCGGAGAAATGCCGAAGTTGTAATAATTTACCTACGAAATAATTTAAGAATATTAGAGCTAGTGTCATGAGATAAACATATAAAATAACTCAACCATTGAACCTAATGAGTTCACATCTTTTGGTCATTTGTTTTTCATTTTTTTTAAGTAAACGAGATGGATTATATTTCATTATGATGATCATTAAGATTAGTGCTATTCGTCTTTATGGTACCCACCCCAAATTCATTACAATATTAAATATAAATTCTTCCTGTTTTCGCAGAAGTTTTCAATAATATTCCCCTATGATCTACCTTTCTTACTATTCTTGGAAGTCTTCTAACGTGATACGGATTCCTAAAAGTTCTGCCATTTCCTTTAAATATCGCACTGTTTCTATTCTTCTTTATAGCGCGCAAAGGCTTTAAAAAAATTGTATTGATGATGGTAAATTATACGGAAAATATTAATTTTCTATCAATATTCAATCCCATTTCTTCCGTTACGAATTTGGGGCTCAACAAAATTGGTTTTTCGGAACTTTAACTCAGGTTTTTTCGTTTAACTACAAAAACTCGCCATACTTATCCAGTAATATGGTTTAAAAATTAATTCATAGAGGAAAATTGCAGCGTTTTTCATCGGATTTCAATGAAGAAAAGAGTTGTAGTTTGGAAAAGCTAATTTAAAGTGAATACCTTGGGCTTCATAAATTCGATACAAAGTACTAGTATTCTTGATGTACATAAAAAGTCGGGACGAAAATTTGAACCTGTCGGCGCCTCATTTCGAAACTGAGGGTAGGAAGGGAAAAATGTTAGGTTTATGCGCAAATTGGTACCCACCCCCAATAAAACTAATTTTTATATTAATACAAGGATATTTTTATCTAGAATAATAATTACTATGGCATTTTGCTCCAATTCTTCAACATGACTGACGGGAGAAATCAAATGATGTTTTTTTACAATTCCATATTCCATTAATTAAACATAGGAAGCACTTCTTCGGCCATTGTTAGCCAGTTTCTATCATTGAATCCTGCTATCTGATGGACATTATTACCTGTTATAAGCTTCGACTTAGAACAGTTTTGTGGAATATAGAACTGCTTATCAATAGGATTATCGCAATGAAAGGTCTCAGCAACTCGGTGATATATCAGCAACAAAAAATGCCCAGTTGGTCCCTCCATTGACATTAAATTTGCAACGTCTTTAGATTTATGTAGATTACCTGATATACCAGAATTGTAAAATTACAAAGTAGATGTAAAGGTCCCATACGTTGCCACTAAGCTCTACGGCTCATGCAGATATCATGAGTGACAATGAATGATAAAGATAATGCAATTCATTGCTTTCTTGAGACAAGTGATTTTAGTTTTGAGCTTGGGGTTCATGGATAGCTTAGGTAATATCAAAACATATGTTTATGAACACTATTGCAAACAACAAAATCATTGACGATTGACAAAGTTCACCAGCAGAGTCCCTCAATCTAATAAAAACATTTTAAAAGCCGAAGGTTTTATTATATAAGGTTAAAGCAAACTAGTTCGAAAGCATCCCACAATTGAAATAAGAGCAAGTCATTTTACTTTCTTTCGGAATGTATCAACTAAAGCTGACAAGACCTTACTGCAACGGGTATTTGTAAAGCGGACTGCATATAATCGAAAAAATATACGTGAAAATGCACTGGATGCCGGTGAATTGAATGACTATAGTATAAATGAAGATGCCTCGCTTTTATGTGGAGGCATTCAGTCATTCTACGTCAAATCAAGCACATACTATTGTTATGTATTCGTCAGTAATAACCATCCTTATGACTACAATATTTATGACAATGATAATGGCGATAGTGCCTTCTTCCAGCCTTATGTGTCTCTTTTTGTAATAATCTTTCAGGTCTATAGAGCTTATTAAAAAAAATAGTTAAGACAACTTTTATTTTAGGTTTCTTCATTTCACCTCAAATATTTCACACTATACTGTACATGTTTGACAGAATGATGTACTATATGTTGGTACTTGTGTGCATATTATATCCATTATATGATATCCAGAACAATCGATTTATAATATATGACAATTCTTGTTTCAAAATGTGTTTTCTTTATACTTTCAACAGTATCGGGAATGGCTGGGTAGGTGCGGCGCCATTGTATCGTTCCGCTGCAATGTCGCTCCGACATTGTCGAGATAATTCATTGGTATATCAACAGACTTATAAAAAAGTCGATACTACTCGAAAGAAATAACTCCGATCCAAAAACAAAATATGGAGATAAGCTACCAATGCTCTTATTATTATTATTCCATACAAAAAAAAACTTTCTGTAGTGTTATACAAATTTCTGCTATTGTTTCAGTGTTGTTTTTAAATAATCGGTCAAGAGCGAGTTATACTCACTCAATCAGTGTTCCATATCAGAACATTACCATCGAACAGTCGATCGATCGAATTTAAGTATATTTAAATCTAATGCCAACTTTCCTGTCATAATTGCAAAATTATTATTTATTTTATTTATTTTATTTATTTATTTTAACTTGATAAAAATAGTTAGCCGTATATTTCGAAAAAGTGATCATATAATGGACTACTTTTTCCTAGACCTACTCATACCAGGATAAGGAAAGTTTAGTTTAAAAAATTTGCAACATTGTACTATAAAATCCTTTTAAAAAAAGGGATAATACGACTAAAAATATAAACTGAAGCACTAAAAATTTAGAAATATTTTTTTTTTTTTTACGAGCAACAATTGGTATTGCAGTGCAACAGTTGTTTGTCATGAAGTCGGTTTTTATTTATTTATGTTTTTTAAATCATGAGTTTTAGTGGTCAAGTAAGGCATAGTATAATATTAACCCTCTTACATAATATTATGAAATATGAGTGGTTCACTAAACGCCCATCTCGTATGAGACATGAGACAGTACCAACAACAGCTGATTCAAGTTGAGAAAGGGAACCCTTTAAGAAAACAGAAGAACAGGATAATTGCTTATGTATATAGTGTTTATGTGAACATTTAGGTATAAAGTTAAGTATTTGAAATTGTAGGAAATAAACAATACTCACAGCTTTTTTATTTAAAACACTCGTTGATAACAAGGAAAAAAATTTAGAATTGGTCTGACACCTATTCCTGCGAATCCCTAGATGAATGCCAGTACTATGTGATTTTATATGGTCTGTGTAAGATTGATGGTTCAAGTGGTTTTTCGCATCTATTTCTAGAACACTTCGTTGGGCGGCAAAAATGGTTGTAACCAATTTCATAGGATTTCATATTCTGAAAAACTTTTCAATCCAAGGACTTATCATTTTCACAGTACACGTAAAAGACTAAACACCAAGAAAGGGTTGCCCGATTTAAGTCGATGCATTCTCAAGCAGTGTCCAAATTTATAGTGACATCGACATTTCTGTACGGTAACCCTATGAAGGGGTTACCCGATTTGTTACATTTTCGAACTAAAATTTTTGTAAAAAGGCCGTTTGCAATATTTCGACTGTCTAAGTGAACGTGCTCTTAAGTTATGAAGAGGACGGATAGACGAACGGATGGACGGTTCAGATGCAACATGTTTTCGGTATGCAGCGTTGCGACATGCCTTGTCACTAGAGAAGCGCAATTTACCGAGTTGAGAAGGGAATTTTATCGTTAAATCAACAAAATGTCTATAGAATGTTTGACCGTGAGGGAGCTCCATGCGGTACGACATCGATGGGATAAATTTCGTACCAATACTACGTCGCTTCCATACCGACCCGTCAGGAAAGGGCCTAACTGGTGTGGTTGTACAATTCATTTTCCTCTAGCAGCATTATTGCTATGTGTTAAACGGTATGATCAGTGATCGGTATCGGTACGATACTGTACTGTAGCGACATAGTATCCGTACGACATTTGTTCCGCCGATGTCGTACCGCATAGAGCTCCCTGACGATCATACATGCTATGGACTAAGGCGCTTCCCTGACGGATCGATACGATACTGTACTGTGGCGACATAGAATCGGTACGGCATTGTCCCTACGATGTCCTACTGCATCGAGCTCCTTCACGGTCATACATGCTAGACAACTTGGTAAATGCTGCTTTTCGGCTGACAAGGCAAGTCGCAATGCTGCATACCGAAAACATGTTGCATCTCAATCACAAGGTTTAGACCCCTGTGTAGGTACTCATTGAAAGATACTGTGATGACAGTCGGCATGCTGGACGTTTACCGAGTCGATGTTATACCGATATCGTACTGACTCATGAGCGAGAGGCCTTAGTTTAACCTATAAGATTACATCTAGGTTAGGCATAATTTTATAAACACAAAAAATTTATCTAAATTGGTCTAGAAATAGCTACCAGTGATATAAGAAAACATACATAAAAAATATATCATTCGAATTAAGAAGTCGGTTAAAAATATCTTGAATCCTGCGTACGGATACCAAATAAATTTATATATAATAAAACATTACCTAATGATGTTTTCCATGGCAACACAGAGAGTTGAATTTTTTCTGCACACCTAAATATACTCCTTGATTAGATTTTTTAGTACAACTGTAATAACAACGCTGCCCTAAATTTATGACTCTTTGTGACTCTGATTTTCAACTATGGTATACAAATACATGCCCGCAAATAAACTAGCAAATGCTAATTTGTAAACACGTATATAGGAAATCCAATTTTTATTTAGTATAAGTATTCTATTTAAAGAGAAGACTTTACATAAATAATGTCAATATTGTATATTTAATTTAATTTTGTGAAAATACTTGCCACGCACTTATAGAAGAGAACCGTCAGAGCTTGAACCAATATTACGTTGGGTTTAATTTTAGAATTTTGTAAAAATTAAAATAATAAAAATTTGATAATTTCTGTGTATATAAAAATCATTAATATATTATGAATGCATTCTTTTCTTATAACTAAAATCAATTTTTATTATTCAATGAAGTAGGTCAGTATTACAGATCACAAAATTTTCCATGGAAAAGGATAACTTTCATATTTGAGCAAGTCTGATTTTGTACTTCACTTTAAATGCAAATTTTGTATTTATATTATCTCTGTGGTAATTATAAACTGTTTTTTTTTTAAATGTTTATGTACTAAAATGAATTACAACTACCTATTTCCCTATGGGCCTTGTCAACTTATCAGAATTGATTGTGATCTGTTTTAGCTAGAGATATAATTGCTTTTTACTCTAACAAAAATATTTGATATTGGATAGTTGACACCAAAATCAGCCTGGCCATCTGTTTCTGTTTTCATTCAAAAAATGAGTTACAAAATTAAAAATTAAATTATCCTGCAAAAAGAAAATTCTTCTGTAAACAAAGAAATCTGTTAAAGGAAAAGGATACCTTACTTTTGCCATACAATAAATATTTAATAAAAATATGGTAGTAAGTAAGTACATAGCTAACGAAATTAACTACTAATCATTCCCTAGCATTTAATCGAAGGTACAGAAAAGAGTGACGCCAACGCAATAAGGTAATAAATTTAATTAGACGGAGTCAGAGCCTATGTGATCTTTTACAAAAAAGCATGAAGTTAACAATGACAGAGAAATTAATTGCCATTTATAATGGGTAAATACCTATCTCAGGAAAAACTCGATCTAATTCTATCATTCTATTTTCGGACGAAAATGAGAAAGTGAGGAGTACATTTTGGAAAAATATTTGAATGAGGAAAACAACTTTATGTTTAAGAACTGTCAAAATTGATAAAATGGGATATAATAGAGCAAATAGTTCAACAACAGAATTCTCTAACAGCTGTTTTCTAATTTCCTTGAGGCACAAGTAATTAGGTAAATAAAAAATAAAAGTATGATTTGAACAAAATAGAAAATTAACGACAGTAGATTGTTGAGAGTAGTCATAGTCAATAATAGGTTAAAAAAATCAAAATGAACATAAAACCAGATTTTACTCAAGAATTATAACCCAACTCCATTTAATAATAAAATATCTGAAAAATGGAGCCTCGGTCAGTAGTGGAGACATGGTCGTGCTTGTATTACTACTTCGGAAATCGCTATATTCGAGTTATAAAGGGCTTTCCAATAAGAGGTGTTATTTTGATATTCAAAGAAAAATACAATTTTTTGAGAAAATTATCGGATCTTTATTTCATTATAAAGAGGAAGGTATGCCGTTAATAATAGTAAATAACATCAACCAAATGACCACCACGACCACGCCTACAGGACCTTATCCTTTTCATGAAATTTTCCATAACCAAATCGCAAAGTGGCTGCCCTATGTCCACGATAGCCTCACGAATTCCATCTTTGTGGTATTGACTCGACGCTGGGCGTAGACCTTCTCTTTCACGTGGCCACAAAAGAAGAAGTCGCAAGGTGTTAAGTCACAAGATCTCGGTGGCCAATCGTGATCACCTCTTCGAGAGATAACACGGTCCGGAAACTTTTCCCGTAAAAGATCAATGGTTTCGTTGTTTGTATGGCACGTAGCGCCATCTTGTTGAAATTAAACGTTGTTCAGATCAACACCATCCAATTCCGGTCATAAAAAAGCATTAATCATCTGTCGACAGCGCAATCCATTCATCGCAACTGATGCTCCATCCTCATTTTCGATAAAGTAAGGTCCAATGACCCCGCGGGACCATAAACCGCACCAAACAGTCACACGTTGTGGATAGAGAGGCTTTTCAATAATAACTCTTGGGTTTTCCGAGCCCCAGGTGCGACAATTTTGCTTGTTGACGAAGCCATCGAGGTGGAAAAGGGCCTCATCACTCAAGATGAGTTTTCGATGGAATTCCGGATCATTTTCATGCATTTCAAGGACCCAATCAGCAAAGACTCAACGTTGTTGATGATCGGCCGGCTTGAGTTCTTGTGTTAACTGAACTTTATAAGCCCTAAGACCCAAATCTTAATGCAAAATACGGTGTAATGACGTTTGTGGAATGCCTATTTCCAAAGAACGACGAGGAATGGACAAACCTGAGTTTTCTTCAACTCTTTCGGCTACAGCAGCAATATTCTCGACTGTTTTTGGGAGACGTGCACGGGTTTTATTCTTCGCATCACTAACTTGTTCCGACAGCTCGAATTTTTCTACCAATTTCTGTATTGCGGTCCGACAAGGTGCTTCACGACGACCCAAAAATGCTCGAGTTTTACGAACCGTCTCTGCCACATTTTCACCATTTTTATAGTGAATTTTATTAATTTCAATGCGTTGTTGAATCGTGTATCGTTCCTTTTTATTAATGGCGTAGTTTCTGCTTGTCAAATGTCAACAAATGACAGCTCCAAAAGTGACATCTACCGAAATAGTGGGCTAACTAAAATAACACATCTTATTGGAAAACCCTTTAAATATCTCCCTTAGATTTAAATTATTAATTCATAAGACAAAACCTGAACTAAGTCGTTTTTTCGTACACAAAACCGGCAGATTCACTGCATTTTACAAAATTAATATTACTCTTCAATTTCCTTCCAAATAAAAGTCTCTTACTCCCTGGTTGCTCCATAAATATCGCCTAAATGAGATTTTATAAAGCTGAGGCGAAAACACCCGAAAATGTAGTTTAACCGATTTCATCAAATCAATAACCTAGATAGACTGTCTCCATAATAATTTAATTTTAAATTCAGTCATTTCAAACAAATAAAGTGGTAAGAGACTGTGAACAAAAATTATTTCATTTGAAATGTCATTAACAGTTTCTCTATTTAATTGAACGAAATCAAGAAAATTTGCGAGTATTTGCTGTAGTTGCAAAGCATGAAGCGGAAGAATTTATTTTCCTTTTGTTTAACCTTCATGTCAACGGCACAAAAAAAAATCTTCAAATCCAAATACTCTTTGGCTATTCACGCCTTGTCAACAATTTCTGAGAATAATTGTTAACTATGTTATATAGCCTTTTATAAAGTCAATTGAAAAGGTTTTGTGAAAGTTATCACAAATTAACTATATAGGATTGGGAATTTTAGATTTTTCCTACAAATTTGTTAGTCAGTTCTGTTAAAAAAGATTTAATTTACATAATATCTGTTATTTTTGACGAAGAGGGGTTTTGTCGAAGTGCTAATGATCGCTGAAGAAGAAATATCACGCATTAGGATTAGAATGTATGCATTTATTTTGTTCTTTTTATAGGAAAATATTGCAATTTTTTCATTTGTAGCATGTCATACAATCAAGAAACAGCTTATTTAAATGAATTATTAGACGAGGAAAATAGCTCGCAAGATTTATTACGACGAAGAAAATGGTTCTGAGGAGGAATGGATTCCACCACCTATAACAAACCTAGGTTGAAAAGGAAACATGTGTTGAAGATGTTCATAGAGATACAAATCTTCAAATAGAAATTGAAGATGAAGACGATACGGATAGCGATAACTACGAAAATAATAATTCTTGCCCTAAACGTAATCTGATCTAGATATTTTTCATGCTAAAGACAACATGGCATCACAATCCTTCTTCTATGTGTCAAACATTGTGTCGCAATATCCTACGACACCCCGATCAAGATCGACTCATAGTTTTATATACATGACACTTTCAGAGGAGCTTGAAGGATTTTTAGGAATAATCGTAACGGCTACCATACCACATTCCAGTTTAGAATATGTGAAAGAAATTTGAAAATTTTCTTATTCACTTTAGCAACAATGCATATCTACAGATATTGATATTGTTTTTCTAAATCACAAATTACATAATTTTACCTACATATACGTTTCTTCTGAACCACACAATCGGTGGCACAAAGGTGCCATGCCGAGAACTTAAGGATGTAAAAGTTAAAACTGTAAAAATTACATTTTATACTTACGATCTATTTGTAACATTTCGCTCAATGTTTTCATTTTTGACCTTTTCTAGATGCTCCAGAATATTAAAAAAAAAAGAAAAACTATTAAATGCTAAAATCATGCATACAAATACAAAATGGCACAGTTGTGCCATGCCGTAGACATGAAGGTTAAAGGGGACAACAAAGCTACAAAAAGAGTTTTTATGATCAGCTGATGGCTGTTATTGCTGCTGACTTTATTGAAAAATAAGTAAAAGCCTAGAATTGGTCTAAGACCAATTTTTATCATACCCTAGATGAATATATGTATGTAATTACAATGATTTTTCGCTTATATTTCTAGAACGGCTCGTCAGACAATGAAAATGAAATGTTTGTATGACAACCCTACGAAGGAGTTACCCGATTTGTGTTTTCTTGGAAACGTTTATTTCCAATTAATTTTCGGCTCGGGCTAATAGTTTAGGAGAGATGTTAATAATAGTAGAACAACCTCCTTTTACGGCAATCTTTGCGCCTTTTTGCCGTGACAAAATGTAAAAATTTACAATTTATCTTTACGGAATAAGAGTGGTTCGGAGGAATTTTTTTGTAGAGACGAAAAAATTTCGTAATCGAATACTTATGCTTACGATCGAAAAAAAATTGGAAAAATAACCCATATGTGTAATGGGGTATATAGGACCCATATTAGGAAAAACATTGAATTTCGAGAGTAAAAGCTCAGTATGGAAATATCTCGAATTGAAAATAAAAACCTTCTAATAGATAGAGAATTTTGTTACCTCTAATCCGTTATGATGCTGGGTCCGACAAAGTAAAAAAGTGGTTTTCAGTTAAAATGTAATCAAGTTGTAGAGGGTGGGAAAAATATACTATGGAGTATACCGCATTCAAAAACGCCATTCGATAGAGCTTAGCGGGAGAACACCCCACATGCCATATTTGGAGTTTGAGGGGATGGGATGATAACAACCCCGCATCCCAAAATAACCCCAATCGAAACTTTTTTTCGATAAATTTAATTGCCTTGTCCAACTAAAGACGAATCCCAAAATCGTTTATTGATCCGTCTCCTCCTCACCCCGCAAGAAAGATTCGAACATTGAAAATAATTAAAGCAAATCTCTGAACTTCAAATACTATTATTAAGTAATTTAGGGACGAAAAAGAAAATCGATCACACCAATTTGTTTCTGGTGATGTTTTATTAAGTTTTCCATAAAGTTTCATGTTCCTTGATGCGCCATTACTTATGTTTTGGGATCACAATTTTGCAATACCTTTTTTTGTGGGCTAAAACCATGATGCGGTTAGATGTAAATTGAATACCCTGCTAAATCAACCCAGTACAACCTAGAAAAAATATAAGTGCACCAATCGATAGTTCTGAAAAGGATCTTTCAATTGGCACATTGGAAAATTTCCTAGGACAATCGCCTCCCCTGCTGCACCCCTGAGATTTGACGTTAAATCTGTCCTCTTAAGTACAACTATGCAACCCGGTTTACACTGACAATTTATAAAGGTAAAATTACAAGACCCTTGTATTGCATTTTATATGCATAGGCCTTGTAATCAAATACATATTTTACAATGATACACTCTTTGTTTGGGCTACAAGCAAGTTGTACCGGAGATGGACTTGAAATTTGCACTAAACCTCAAGTCTGTCTCTATATACTGAGAAACAGCTCGGTATACGCTCGGTGTGCACTCAGTATGTACAACATTGGAACTCAATATTGAAATTTCGGAAAATGTACGCAATATATGAGTTTATTGCAATCTGACCTTAGTTATAAACCATAATCATTAAATATACGATCCTTTTAGAACCGAATTGTATACTGCAATAGTGACTGCAGCATTTTATGACATTTAATATTTCACACTTGTCAAGTTGAAGTGTCTATTTCGTTTTTATAGACAAGTAGATAGTTTCACAAGATCCACAAGATCTCCATATATAAAGACTAAATGTTCCCTGCCTGATAATTCTCGCTTAGTCAACGGAACTTATCGCGAAAATTTTTGTTAATCAACAGAACCTAGGAAATGCAACCGTTAATAGAGAATACCAGAGCTTTTAAGTTTAAGGGATCGAATTAGTAGATTCATAAATAAGCTTTTAACCGTTTAGATTTTTCATTCAAGTAGGAGGTCGGAAGTTTTCAATATCGTTTTAAGAAGATTAGTTATTAGTTGGTTGTGCTCATCATTTTCTTCTCTCTAATCAATGAAACTCGACTCAACTTAAATTTCTAATGTTTTATTTTCTTTATTTAATCCTTCATAAATATTTTTCATGTGTTAACAAAAATTAAAAAAAATAGGCCAAGTGCGAGTCGGACGTACAAAATTTAACACTATGTACTTTTTATTTATTTTTTCAAATGAGAGTAGACGTCATGTGAAAAAATAATGCTATCATCACTGACATATATACAATAGACTGCGGATAGTACTAAAATTGCTTACACTATTTGACATTATTATGGGAGATCTTTTCTATAGATGCCTCTTTTTGGTTTAACTACTTTTTTCCACTGAACTACAAATAATAAGTTCTATAGAAAATCTACCATAGTCCAGTTGCAGTTCAATGGTTCTCTAAATGAATATATAGAATAAAAATAGATGGCAATAAAATATTTGTAATCCTTTCTCTATCCCCCATACCTACTTTTAGGGACAGGTTTCTTTAAAAATCAAGTTTAAAAAATATTTGATGTTTTAGGAGATAAGCTTCGAAGAATAGAAATAATTTCGAATGCTTATGTAATTTTTTGAACTTTTAATATGAATATTACAGCGAAACTGAAACTTGAAATTAAGATAATTGTCACACCACTGCCAACAAAACTTGAGCCATATGAAATAGAAAATTTCATTTGAAAAAATATTCCCTACATACGATAAAAATAATTAATGAGAATAAAACGATAATAAAAAAAAAACTGCGAAAAAATTTACGTTTCTTGTATGGGGACTCCCTTTTATTTTTATTTATTTTTTTTTAATATTTGTAGTTATAGTGGCAATACAAATACACACTCTGTAAAAAATGTCAACTGTCTACCTATTACGGTTCATGAGATAACAGACAGACAGACGGACGGACAGATAGATACCGGAGCCACAGTAATAAGGTTCCCGTTTATATCCTTTGGGTACGGAGCCCTAAAAATCGTAGCACGTGTATGTGGAGCAACTAAGTAAATGAGGTGCAATACTACACGCATAATTTAAATTTTATAATGATTGGGTAAATTTGCTTATTGTGCGAAATTCTGTTGTGACAATATCTGTAGCAGATAATAAGTTGACACCTGTAATCTGATGGCAAAACAAAAACCTATGAAAATCAAGTATTATAATTTAAGTCACGGGTCGCATCTAAATAACTCCCCATGGACCGGATGTTGCATATGAGCGGTATCTTTGATGTACCAACTCGAGATGATAAAATCATAGAGAATACGAAGTTTGTTCACTTCTTGCTCGTCACGTATGTCCGTACGATTACTTGACAGACAGATGACTTATTTTAGATAGCTTAAATCGTACAGGTCTTTTGTAGTGTGACCATATAAAAGATTTCATTTTCATTATACATTTAGATGTTGGTCGAGAACGTGTTCACATAGAATGCTGAAATTACAAACACGGTATTCTCATAATAACTGTTAAACCCTCAATCCAAATCTTAGAAAAACCCTGAAAGTATAGAGACGTCGATGCAGCTCCTTAACAAATTCTATTCATTATCCGTTGAGTACTAGAAAAGATAGTATTAATTCATAAGCCAAAGGAGCAATTCAACAACGTCTCTGCCCGGGATACTACGTGGGGCGCAAGCTAGGGTCGCATAATATACTTAAAATTTTGTCGAGTTAACACGCTTATATTGGGGAAACGGTAAGTCACATACGTTTCTAATTTCCTGAAAAGTTCGTCAGAATTTGAAGATTTATGAAATTCTTTACACCATTCTAGAAATTAAGAAAAAACCACGTAAATAAGCTAACGATCTCATTTTGAATTACAGAGGGGGGTGGTTATATGTATTTACAGGCATTCATTATTAGCATTAGTATAAGGTCAATCAAAACTTGTTCTCTTTTTTATTATTTCTATTTAATTAGTTCAAGAACCAGACCTATACGTGAACAGTGGAGAGAGGGAGTCCTCCACCCACCCCTTGAGATTCACGGCCATATATTACTTCTGAAGTAGTGATGCAGCAGCTTTTCCAAAATTGTTCCTATATAAGCCCGCACAATGTAAACAATATTGAATCAGCTGTGGTGCATTTCATGTGACATCGTATGAACGCTATTTTAAATCAAAGCCTTGGGGAAAATATTTATTGATACCAATTTTTAAGAGTGCTAAACATGGATATTTGTGAACGGATCACTGGGCCATAGGTGTCCATGCTAGAAGACTGGGGATAGCAGCGAACAATTTCTGCAGGAGCTGTAAGGACTCGGAAGAAATCGAATCTATCCAACACGTGCTTTGCTAATGCCTCGCTCTGATGAATAAAAGAAGTAGGCTACTAGGTAGCTATTTCTTTTCAAGTCTAGGCGAACTGCAAGGCAAAAATTTTGGATGTATCCCGAGTTTTCTGAAATAAGCAGGATGGATCTAGGCAAAGAGTTTTGGAGATATCTTGAGTTCCTTCAGGGAAGCAGGATTGATCTGAGACGGTTTGAAAAGGTTATCCCATAGGGCCTACGGTCACAATAGACCCACTAGAGATCTAAGTGATGCAGGCTAGTTGTCTTGCGGTACCCTTCTTACCTAACCTAACCTAGAGCATTACAAATATTTGAATTCGAAATAATATTTTTGCATTTGTAATGTAAAATGTCATTTCTAGTTCATTCTACCTAATGGCAGTCTTGCTGAGCTGAAAAGCGGAAGAAAAGCTTATTTTAATTTTTCGTATATTTTGACATTTTGATACGGAAAAAATCGGAATCAGGGTGCTCATTCTCTAGCTGTACTGGTACACAAAATTAATCTTTCTTTTGCACAATACTATCGGCTGGCAATATTTCATGAAAATTCTGAAGAAAAATTTAATAATGGGCTTTGTGCGACAAAACTATTATGCTAAATGGATAAACTCTCGGAGGGCTTTCTTTCATTCTAAATAAAAAGTGCCCTTCTAGTATTTCTAGTTTTCAATTCAAACACCACATCATATTAATTGTACTTGTATTCACTGCGCTACGAACGGCAAAATGTAGAAAAATCTAGTATAGTACAGTATTAGTGAGAAAGTGTAGTACCTGCCTTATGTCTTTGATCTATTTACCGCCTAAGCATGCTAGAAAGCAATACTTAAGTCAGAATAATAAACCTATAAATCTAGTTTCCTAAAAATACATATAAATAGTTAACTATAAAATCAAATAAAAAAAAAAATAAATATAATGAACGTTACAAAAAAAAACAAAAAAACATCATAATATAGATAAAATAAAATAAAATAAAGTCCCTTAGCTGAATCTATTTCCCTATTAAACCTCACCGGTTGCTTGAACTCCTGGCATAACCATAGCTCAAACTGAAAAACATGAAAATATTTTACAGATAGGTAAATTTGTTGAAATTTCTGAGAATGACAAAAAAGCAAAACAAAAGAGTAGGAAAATTGGCAAGAGGACCTCTAACCAGCCATGGAGGTCTCTCGACGATGTGGAGTAAAAACCAAAATAACATCAAAGGTATAAAAAACAAAAAGAAATCGTCACAATGTCCGAATTCACCTCATTAAGAATTTTCCGTAAAAATTATGGAGGGAAACTACCGCCGCAATAGGTGGATCTACGTAAAGTATAGTTTGAACAACCGTAGGTTGTTAAAAATTATTTAAGTGTATTAACTATGTGCAGTGATTTGAACAAAATTAAAGTTGAAGTAAAACAAAGCCTCAGTAAAATATGCATCATTTTAAAATCTTAAATTTTCAGAATCATAATTGTAAGCCAAAAACTCCGCCAGATTCTGGGTGTACAGACAAAGAGTTTATAGTTTTACAAATTTCATCCGTTTTTTCTACGCCTTAATTTTGTTGACACCGATTGTAATACAGAGTAACTTTACACACCTTCTTTTGTTCTTTAGATATCAATTAGCTGATATTATTTTTGAAATGGTTATCATAATGGAGAAATTTTTGAAGCTCCAAAAGTGCAATATTAAAAATTTATAGAAAATTAATGCCATAAATTTGTACGTGAGAACTAGCCCTACCCAACTATGGAAATGAATAATTTATGATAGATATCAGAATATTGTTGCCTCCTTTGGCCAAAGATGTAAACATCTGCAGCAAACATCGAAGCTAATATTTAGATTGATTAATTTACTCAAAAATATTAGAATTTGGATGCAGAGGATGACTAGATCATTTGTATAGCAAGACTGTGGACTTCAAAAATTCTCTATGATAAAATCGTATTATGTCAAGTTTTTTTTTAAACTGAGCTAAAATTGATTTTTTTGTTTGTTTTGTATTAACTTAATGGGGAAAAGATTACTAAGCCTTGGAAAGACCCAAAGATCCAATGAACCTCTGTTTAATTTCATACTGCAGATCATAATGTCTTAATTGGGAATTAGGGGACATGGAAACCGGTAATTATCTGCAAGCAAAACTATAACAGAAAACATCTATAGCGAGACAGAAGTGATGCGCACTGGAGTCCTGCAGGGATCAATTCTAGTTTCGCTCCTCTAATCCATGTACATCCAAAATTGTATGGAAGCTAGGTTGGCTGCGGAATATTATATATATATGCTGACTATATCCTGCACCTGTCATACAACTTCCATTACACATTTAGGACACATATCACACTGTAAACAGGCACAAATTGTTGCCACAAAGTTTAGGGAAAAAATCCGTAGAAATGTAGGGAATACTCTCTAAAATGTAGGGAATATTGCATAAAATGGAAAGGAAAATAGCCCTTAATTATTTTTAAGCCTCATCATCATCATACATAAGTCATAGGGCAAATCATAAAAAAGTAAGAACTCCGCAACTCCCAAATCGCTCCATCTCACACTACATAATTAGACCATTGTCAACTATTCATAGAACATCTTGTATATTGTAAAATATTTGTTAGTTATCAAAAAACTGTATTTTGTGTATTTAGAAAAAATAAACCACTTACCACTTATTTCGGTAGGAGTTCATTTGATATTCACCAACCTAAAGTCGGCAGCAACTCAAAGCTGATTATTGGCCTAAAGCACCGTTTCAACTGTTACAAATCTGCTTGTCGTATATGTATGGATGAATTGGGAAGAAAATATGGTATAAAGCAAATAAGAGCACTATTTCCAGAAAAAAATGGGAATATAGTTTTATTCAATATCAGATGACAAATATGGTAAATAACCTGCACGAACTTTTCATTTTTTTTGTTTTTTTTTTACCACCAACAATACTTTATCACACCGACTAAATTCAAAATCGAGACACCAATCCTTATGAAATGCTACGAAAAGTATTGTTACAAATCTTTGTCTTGTAAACCTTCTCATTCATTAGAGCAACATATATACCCGTTAACAATTTGATATGAAACCTCCCGCATATATTATGTATGTAGAGTTATTGTCTAATCTGCATCACCATAAATATTCTCTAGACATACTTTCTTCTTTCAATTAAATTAATGCAATTACCGCAGATATTAAATGAAAGAGTTAAAAAAAAAATTATAAATAAAGCGAGCACCTTCCATCTGAGCGCTTACAAAATAACCCGAAATAATTTTGAGTTGCAATTAAATCTGAAATAAAAATTCGGCTTTCACCGAAAACATAAAACTCTCTCACAAATTCAAAGGCAGTTTTCACGAAATAAAAATTTTCCCCATTCATTAAAAATGTTAAATTCACCAAGGGTTACGTCTTTTTATGAACAATTTCGCAGAAGGATTTAAAGTTAAACGCCTCTGCCGGAATGTACCATCATCGGTATACAGTTTACGGTGGTGGGTAGGAGTGCTGCCTTCCATTCCATGTATAGGTACTAGTACCTGAGTTACCTTTAGCTTTTCGCATCGTTTAAGGCTGTTCGTCATTTCACTTTCGATTTTTCGTTTGTTTGGTGAAATTATAAGCACTTAAGCAACTGCTTGTTTTCGTTTTAATCTCGGTGCGTCTTTTTTTTTTTTGGTTTCCCCATTTCATACAATCATCCAGTAAAAAGAAGACCAGTCAAATGGGCATCATCATCAGCAGCCGAATGCACCTGTTTATGGGCAATGAAGGTAATTGAACGCGGGCACGTCCCCTCAAGACCACGATGGGCATGGAATTTCTAATGCGATGTCGTAATTGTGATTGATACCGAAACTTGTTGGCTTCCATCTGGTGCCTATATGTTGAGTGGTTTCTTATGTTTATAAGATCTGCTGCTGCTTTTCTTTGTGGTTTTTTGCGCTTTATTTTGTTTTTTAACAGCAACTCACTGTTGTCAGTAATGGAACTTTTCCTCAACATTTAAACTGGATGCAGTAGCTGCTTTCAATTGTTTTGAACTGATTGTTCATGCTTCTTATGACCTTGATCGAAGGTCGATTATTTTGGTAGACATGATCTAATTTATTTAGGATTTGTGAAAGTCGCAGATATTTTCCTGACTGAGGCAAAGTTTAATTGCATACCTGTTGTGTACATATCTGAAATCTATGTAGCTATATTGTTGCAAAGTAGCAAGCATTTTCACAACTTTTGTTTGTAAATTTTTCACTTTGGAATTTATCGCGTGTAATATCGAAATCAATGTGAGATAGAAATTTCTATAATTAGGAAATTCTAGTTTTACATTAAAATTTACTGTTAAATTGTAGTACTAAAACATATTCCGCCATTTAAAAAATTATACAATTGTTCCTGCAGTCGAATTAGGGTTTTTTTTTATACTTTTATTTTGTCTGTACAATTAAAAATAACCCAATCGATTTCAATTATTCTCGCCCTTAACAATGAAAAATCAAATCACGTGATATCAATTTATATTTCGTCATTCTTATTCATGTCGCATTCATCGCAATAGAGTAGTGATTGAAATTTTAAATTCGTTGCTACTATGCAGCAATGAAGGAAATGAATTGTGAGTAAAATGGATGCGACAAAAAATTTCAGAAGAAAAAACTCCCACCATACGAAAAATCTGAATGGTTTATAAAAAGTCGAAATCGAGAAAATAATTTCAAATTTCCAGGAATATGAAATCTCTAAGAGAAAAATACCACTCTAAAAATCTTCAGTAGTAAAATACCGTTGAGAAAAAATCGATATCTTTACGTAAAAGAAACAGAATAAAATGGCTCAGTTAATTTAATTTGACTAGTATGAAAGTTCCTAACATGCCCGCAAATTATAATTTGGATGAAATCATACTATATAAATAATATTTTAGATACAAAATTGTGCTTACTTGTGAGCGATCCTAAAAATTGTGAGTTCGAGTCCAGTATGAGACAAATTAAAAATGGTAAAAGTAGTTCTTTTGAAATAATTAAATGACAATAGTAAATAAAAACAAAACCCCGATCAATCAAGAGCAAGAAGCTGAAGATTGTTTTTAAGCTAGAAGATAAAATAAACTTTAACCATGCTTCTATTACAAACCCATAGATGGCACCAATCATTTCCAAAACGCGTTAGAGTTTCGTTCTAGTTGAACGAATATAAACCGCAATTTTTTTCTGCTAGACGGCATTGTAGACGGTCAAAAGCACTCTAATATTTCTCACTTAATTTACATTTGTTTTCTAAAAAATACACCCCTTGCAAACATACAAAACAAATACACTGACAAGCAAAATAATGATTAATTTGAAAATAAACTTTAACCCTACAAAAAAAGATTAACTTGGTTTTATTTTCACTACGCCTATGCGTCAATTTACTGAACTCTTAAACATGAATCTATACTTTCGGAGTTAGGGTTGTCATAGGGTACTTTCTCTCCCATCTCCCCGTAACTTCTTTATTATACAACCTATAGTGGTGAATTTTTGGCTCAGACAATAGTAAACCATCTATGCTTTCCAACAAATTTCAAACAATCACGTGGCTAGAACGACAAAAATAAAAAATATTGAAAAAAATTTCTTATTCTTTTGTAAATTTTAACGATCTTTCGGCCAAAATGCCTGATAAACATTATTTTCTTCTAAGATTTGGAAACCCCAAAATGTCACCTTTCGTTTGAACTACATTAACCTCATGCACGGTTTTAAGACAGCTATGGTAGGTACAAGATGTATCCCAGAAAGACAGAAACTCTGCTATGGAGACACAGTAATGACATGGGGAAACCTGGTACAGTTATCATCGGACACTGTTTCTTTTGGAAAATTGCGTGTCGCAGGGGCGGATCTACCATTGAAATTAGGGGGGGGGGGGTCATCTTATTACAATTAAATTTAGCAAAAAAAAAATGGGGCACCAGCGCTGTGAGTCGCTTGTTTAGCCACCTCAGTACTGTAGTGAGGTACTACGCATTAAGCGGTAACGTGTTGTGTCATTTTTTAATATAATTTCTTTACAAAAATTTATTTTTAATAGAATAGCAGCTTAGGGTTCAAACTGCACGAGTCATTCAAACCATACTTTTCTCAGTTTCGCACACTGGCATATATAATATGGACTGCTCGGTAAGCGATTTTATACGGCTAAAATTTTTTGCGTCTCCGGACACATAAAAAGTTCTCAAGCATAGTAAGCTTTTTTAGTTATTGAGACTAAAACAATGCCACTGGCAACCCTAATCCATCAATTTTTACTACTGGCAATACGTTTTACTATGATTTTATACCAAATATTTATTAAATTACCTATCTGTCAAAATGGCAGAAATATAATGTAGGTTTTTAATTTGTAAGTATGTAAATACGTCGCAATTGAAAGATTTTCAATATTTGAGTATGAAAACATTGAAATTATTTCGAAGGTATTCCATCGTCCAGAGACTTACTAGAGATGATTTTGAAGTTCATAGATATTTATTACAATTTAATAATTTAACTGTTTGACAGTTTGCAATTTTTACCATAAATACTAGAGGGGAGTGTACGTGTGAGGTATTGTAGTGATTGCTTCGGCAGCATTTAAATTTCACAATGTTTGCAAAAAATGCATGTCATCATAATGTAAATCCTCCTTTACTACAACAAATCTCTTGATATCGTTGTTGTTGTTGTTGTTGTGGTTGTAAAAATTTAAATAGTATTTTGAGCCGAATGGATTTAAAAGAAAAAAATTTTAACACTAACGATTCGGAAAGTAGTAATGTGGAAAATATGGAATTAACTGCTCCTACAAGCAAAATAACTCGCGTAATTGAAATTAAAAGTGAAACCGATTCTGAACTGAATAAAGAGGTAATTTCCTCGGAATGGGGATTGATGGCACAGAAACTGATGAATCATCAAACCAAAAATAATATTTACAAATGGTGAACTACCTACAAGACCTGAAATTAGTTTTAATGATCAAATGAAATTTTCATTGGTTGGAACTAATTGTAGGAATCAAAAGTACAGTTTGCTTATTTATTCTACCACTATCATTCCGTGCTTGATGGCTTGTTTATTACCATACTATAGCTATGTTCTTTTGTGTAGACCTCCCATATACTGTAGAGAACAAATTGTTCCGTCGATTGAAGCAAACTATTTGTACCGTTCGCTTCATTTATTCATCTTCTATGAAAATGTATGAGGCTTTCTTTAGTGAATCTTTTGTTCTGCTCCGTTCTGCGGACACAAAAGAACACAGCTTATATAAATCTCTAATTCAAAAACTATGTGAAATTTACCATAATTCTGTTAAAGGGAAGCATTTATTTCTTTTCAGATCCTTTACTAGTTTTCTAGAACTGTAGGTTAACTTTTTAAGTTCAATTGAATTGTTTTCTGAGGTATGTATCCACAGGAATTCTTTATTCATTGTATATAAAATACTCTGCTCCTTTTGTTCGTAGTTTGAAATAGAATCCGTTGCGGTTTCCATAAATTATATCAGTATTTCTTTCCACATTCATCCACTACGAAGTAATAGCTTTTTAATTATATTAGACTGTTCACATTTTCCTAGAAGTAATAAATATTCTACTTATTATCATTTATGGCAGTTATAGTTAAAAAGCAACCGTTTATTCGTTCTTCTAACTATAAGTACACACAACTTCTTTTTTTTTTTTTTATACAAACAAAAAATTGTTGTGTCTTAATTGTACAATACTTCTAATAACTTTGAATTTGAGTTTGAATTTATGAGTTATTTATATATTTTACTGATTCAAATCGAGCAAAAACTATTTAAAAACGCACTCAGAGCAAAGTTTTCACATTTTAATGGTCTTCGCTCAATTTAAATTAGCGTAGTTGCAAAAACTTTCAACTTATTGAACTTTAGAAAGGACTGCATACAGTGGCGGATCCAGTGCGGGGGAGTACTTGCGGTTATGACAATGACACATCATCCACACCGCTTAATGCGGAAACCTTCCTAGTACCTCAGAACAGTACTACTGTGGATAAACTAAGCGACTTACGGCACTGGACAAGTGGTGCCCCATTTTATTTTTTTTTTTCGAAATTATATTGCAAGATGATTCCCACCCCCAACCACCCCCTAAATTCAATGCTAGGTCCACACCTGACTGCATTAATATAAAATAAAGAGAAGATTTTTAGCCTTTTATTTCTAATACAGGCAAGGAAAAATCTATAATTGGTCAACGAACTAGATGCCCGTATGTAATATCATATGGTCACTCATCTGTGCAAGTAACGGGTAGGCCAAAAGTCACCATGGGGTTTGAAAATAACTAACTTTTTCGTTTGTACATTGCTCCACACCCTGTTGACCGTTTCTCTTCATTCCTTTTTTACATGATAGCCAACTGTCTGTTCTTCATAGGTAAGCATGTTTCCCCACCCCACCTTACCCCTCCTTTTTTTCATCCTACCATATGTTACCAATTTAATTTTTAAACCCCATGGTGACTTTTGGCCCACCCTGTATATTGAGAAAGTAGATTTTCGCATCATTTCTAAAACAGTTCGTGGACAGTAACAATTAATAGAACCACTCTCATAGAATTTTATATTCTAAAGAACTTTTCAGTATAGGTAAAATAAAAACGTCTAGGACTAATCATTTTCAGAGTATACGTAAAACGCCTCAATTTTTATATGTCAACACAATGAACGGGTTGCCCGATTTATTCATTTCTAAAATTGTATCTAACGCTGTAAATAAGATTTCAGCACTCTGCCTCTCAGGCAGTGTCCAAATATATACATATTAAAAAATCAAATTTTTACATACTAACTCTACAAAGGAGTTACCAGATTTGTCCCATTTTCGAACAGTTTATTTTAAAACGTTTATGTGAAAAATTTCAGCTTTCAAACTAACCCAGGGATTACACGAGATAGTACAGCTTGCATGCAAGCCTCCCTACCAACGCGGTTTTTAACTTGACAGCAGAAGGCAGTTCGATTGATGTCTTATCATCTTGCATACAAGATCATTTAAAAAATGGCATTGAGGCGTAAAGTCATGCGTAACATTGGAAAATTATAGCAATAAAGGAAGTAGCAGAATGATAAATACCAAAGAAAAAGTTAAGAGAAAGGTGTTTGTAAATGATGTAATGCAAATGATCCCAGAAATTCTCATTTTTCCAGAATAAATTTATCAAATTCTCTCAAGCATTTCTTTTCCGCCATCTTGAAAACTGCATAATGTCAAATTACTATCACCTCAGCTGCCATGGTTTTTCATCATGCAAGTTCGCTGAAAGCTGAGCTGCCAGCATGTCAGTAGAGGTTACACATGCAAGAAGTATGGCAGTGCAGCTTGCATGCAAGCTGTACTTGCAGGTGTAACCCCGGGTAAAGTATTCGAGCTATCGTTAGGACAGGCAGATGGACAGATAGATAGAGAGACAGACCAGCAGACGCACAGATGGACAGAAGTACAGTGGGTAGACGGATGGACAAACGTACATGCAAATATCAAAATAAATTTTAATATTATGCGTAGGTGTTCAATCCATTAAGATCTACCATGATTAATTATATGCATTACAAATGGAGTGAAAAACTTAGTATATCCTTTTAGATTTCATCTACGGTATAAAAGTACTCTTAAATGGACAAAGAATGTGAATTTATAGGGCTACAACTTTGGAATATGGATAGATTCGGGTGGGTATGAAGGGGCTGATAATTTATTAAAAATTAAAAGGGTTTAAACAACATATAAAAAGTAACGGTATATTATTTTGAAAGTTAAAGGGTGTTTTATATGAATAAATTAAATCAACTTCACCACTTTATATTTGTAATATTTTTCGAACCATTAAGGAAGACTGAAATTTTTAAATTCGACTTCCATCAATTTCTGTAAAAGTGTCATGCTTAATAAACCGAGCACCGTGTATAATTTAATGTAGATGTGTCATCCAGAGCTTTTTAAAAAAAAATATTGATTTATCGAATTTTAAGTAAATATATAGCAGATGAAATCCTTTAATATCAATTTTTATGAAAAGGGTGCACATCATACTTTTTATTCTAATCAGTCTAATAAAAAAACAAAAAAAAAAAAAAAAAAAGGCTGTTCAAACGTAGAAAGTGCTAATGTCATTAATTTGCAATGTCAAACGCTGTGCCGCAAGCGATTAAATGCTTTTAAGGCAAGCGACCACAAGCGTTTAAATCATTTCTAATTGCTGGTTATAAAAGCGCTCGTACCAGCATAAACGTACAGCTTTAGGTCGAAGATTGCTGAGCGGTTAAGGAACGTGAAGTATTGCTAATCAAAAAATATTTAATATCAATGATTTCCATTACAGTACCATAGTGGTAGTATCTATCTATGTGAGTAGTTTCACCGTTTCAACAAAATGCATATGGTGCCGGCATAGACCAAACATAGTACAAGCCATAGCATAACCAGCAGAAAAAAGGTTAAGGTGAAAATTGCAACAAGAATGAATACGTGATAAGACCAGGTGAAAAATATAAATTGTGCGGTGCAAAAGTGGTCAAACTGCAGTAGTAGCTAATTAAGCAACTATAGCGGGAAAATACTTTATGGAAATAATAGTCAAAAAGGAAGATGCTCAGAAGTAGTATAGAAATAAGTTCCAAAAGCTGGACTTTAGTCATAAGACCCCTCATATATGTAACATGCAAAGGACTTAACAACTAAAAATTCTGCTCAGGTATTTAATTAAAACTTCGGAAGACAGTTATTAACGCATAAAATGCAAATTACTATAAGCAGAATTTTTCTTGCAATATAAAACCAGAAAGCGCAATTCCTAATTGGTAAAGCCCTGAAACCACTAACTAACTAAATTACATAACAGCGATGGCAACTAAATTTAATTCTCCGTCATGTGACTCCGCCTATATCTTCATTAATAATCACCTGATGGTTGAGCTGTAAAGTGTGCCAGTTATAGCCTATCTTCGTTTTGTCCGATGATAATAACCAGATGAGTTGCAACCTCGAAGGTTGAATATCTGCAATTCCAGATCACAGTTCCTGCTAATGATGCAGAAAATATCAAACAGGAAATAAGCACTTAACTCTTGCACAGGGCTACTTTGTTGCCCGCCTAGGTACATAATGGAGGTACATATATGTATGGATCATGAAGTCGTCGACTTCCGCTTGATTTCACATGACCTGAACTCAAAACAAATATTTCGTAACGTCCACTCTGTGAAGTCATCGTCTTTAAAGCGGAAGGTGGACAAGTTATTTTCCTCGCCTCGGATGTGATTTAGAAAGTTTTCTTAAGGCTTTAACAACGAGTTTCGTTGTTTGCATAATTTTATGTACACATATTTGTAAGCGCGAAATTTTTGGTAAAATCATAAAATATATTGTCACCTTTAATATGTATGAGTGCATATTTTACTCATCACTCATCTAAAGAATTCGAATTTTTTCGATATTATCACATATAGATAGTGAAAAACGAAATGGAATTTTACAGTAGATTTTAGGATAAAGAAGACAAAATGTTATTGGTTCAAATTTCTGCTGGGATAAATTGGACTTCATCAACTTCTTAAGAGTTCACATAGATTTCTTTAAGGTAGAAAAATAAAACAAACAAAAGATACTCAATATAGTAAAAGCTGAGGAAAGCAAGACATGGCACAGCGTAATGCTGACAAAATTATCTCTAAAATAGAATAAGCTCGTCTTTAAATAACTTCAACTCGGATAATGGAAACAGTTTTCTTTGTTTGCTGTTACTTAAACAATAAAACATTTTGTCGTATATGGTACGAGGTATAACCTGTTCTTTGTACAAATGATAGTTACTTACTTTATTTTTTCTTTTCACGCAAATGTCAAATTTGTAGGTCAGTTGCAGTTGAAAAAATGTTCATCGTCATGCAAAGATCATTTAATTATAAAGAAATGTAGACTTTTGCATTGCGTGCTAAATATGAAGCTCAAGTTATGAGAGTTACCAAAATTCAACCCGAACAGCAAATATTTCGCTGTCAGGATGAGCATATTCCAATTAATTGTCTGTTTTTTTTTTATAAGATGATAAACAGGAAGAATAGTAAGGTAAGGAAGTGATCAATCCAAACTAAAATTATTTTATGCCGCAGCTTCCCTTGTCTAACCATGAAGGATATGTTTGTCAAAGGTGGAACAGTCTACATTTCGTTGTTGCTATACAGCGATTTTTTTTAGTGTCCTGGCACAAACAACAGCTTCTGTTGATTTTCCATTGAGGATGATTTTCTTTTCCTGTGCTTATGTTTTGAAGATTTACAAGCATTTGGACTATATGGTGAAGGACTTCAAATTTCACACATCGTTTTTGCAATCTAAACCAATGATAATGGTTGAGCCCTTAACAGCTCTTAATACAGACATTGACCTTATGATTCCTTGGCAGTCCGACTTTCGGGAAAATCATAGTTGTCTACAGCTCTCCTCAAAGTTACTGATGATATAAGAATTGCTATGGACTCTGACTTGGCTTCCATTTTGGTGCTTCTTGATTTTTCCAAGGCCTTTGATTCGGTTGATCATGCAAAATTATGTTATAAACTTCGTAATAATTTCAAGTTTTCTTCACTGAGTACTAAACTCATCTGCAGTTATCTATCAAATCGATATCAAAATATCCGAGTGAATGGGCTTCTTTCCAGCCCGATCAGGATTAGGTGTGGGGTACCACAAGGATCTACTCTCGCTCGATCTCTTTTCGCACTAGTTATAAATGATATTGCATTAGTACTCCGGCATTCAAACATACTCCTGTATGCAAATGATGTACAGTTATACCTGTCGCGATTCGTTGGGCTACTAGAGGATGGTATTTGCAGAGTTAATGAAAATCTGGAAGCCGTCTCATCTTGGGCTCTATTGAACGGTCTGATTCTTAATCCAGTTATATCTCAGTCTACAATTATTTACAAATGTAGAGTGGACACTCGCGGTGTCTCGCTTATTATTCTTAATAATATGATTATTCCATACTCTGACGTCATTAAAAATCTGGGGTTATCTATGAACAAAGCACTCACTTGGTATTAGCATGTAAATATGGTTGTGGGTAAAATCTATGGCAGCTTACGTAGCTTGTGGCCATCTACATCATTAACGCCACAACAAGTCCGGCTGAAGCTCTTTAAAACCTTGCTCGTACCATTAATTATGTATGGAGTTGTAGTACATGGCAGTATGCTCGCGTAAACTTAATGTTGCGTTTAACTCGTGTGTTCGCTACGTTTTCAATCTCCCCTCTAGCAACCATATCTTGGGCTACAATCTGAATTAATATCTTAAATACCACACAGTACTCTTTCTTTTCTGCTTAATGTACAACAAGCAGCCTCAATATCTTTTTGAAAAACTTAATTTTGCCACATCGTCCAAGTCAACATCGCTCATCGTATTCAGACATACTGTCCTGCAGAGCCGATTATCATTCTATGTTCAATCGATTAATCTCTGGAGCTGCTTGCCTCTTGGAATCAGACGTATAAAGGATCTGGCCGCTTCAGGGGTGAAATTTTCGGGCACTAGAAAAATATATATACTACTGCTCCTTTTGTTATCTGGTTCTAGTTCGAAGTAATTCGAGCGGTTTCTATTTACTTGTATTATATATATTTTAAAACTATTCTCTGAGGTACTAATTGTTAGCATCTTATACTACAATATTTCATTGAGTTAATATTTGTATGCTCTCATACATTTACTTTAACACTTACTTACAATCAAGATAAGACTGTTTCCACTTTTTTTTTTCTAAATACATTATCTGTTTCTTGCACATGTAAATTTGATATGATAAAATAGTGAATAAACAATTTGAATTTGAATATTACCAAATTTGTCTATATCCATAGTACTTTTGGTTGAAATGCAGTACGGGCATAGTTGCAATGGGTACCGAGCATTCGAGTGGTAATTCGATTGGGCGAAAGTCACCAAGTCGGGCCCTAAGTGTTGTCCACCACCACACGTATTTTGATGCACTATGTTCTCTGCTTTAATGCTGCAACTGGAACTTGTACATTAAGTCACGTAATGCACCTCATGTATTTCATACATAGTAAATTCCTACAATGTCGTACCTACTTGTTATAAAGTGTTTACCAGGAGGAATTAAGAGTGCCGAGTAATCTGAGCATAGCTGAAACTTCGCTGAGTCCAGCGAATTGGATAGATAGAACAATAAATGGAACTGGTTTTCAAAGATTTCTGGAGGAAAATTAATACCATCTATTCAGAATATGCCTCTTGAAAACGAAAAGTTCACTATTCAGTAGGATAATACTCTAGACAGACTATTTCTATTATTGACTGAAAAGGAGCAAAATATTCAGTATGTCATACAAATGATGTCCATCAGGGAGAAATTTCCATTATTTAGATAAAAATTGAATTTAGAAAAATTTTCTTAATTAAAAAAACAAATTAGCAATAAAGCCATCTATTTTTTCGGTATAATTCAATCTACTAGAATGAGTTTTCATTAAAATTTACTGACATAGCAATCAGCTCATTAAAAATTTGACAGTGGTCTAATAAACCGATGTGGAATGCTGTCAATTTTTTTATTTTACAAATCTAACAGTTAAAAAATAACAGTGCGGAACTGCCAAGATGACAAATAACACAAATGAAGCAAATGACATTTGTAAAATACTGAGAACCTGTCATACACCTTGAATAAATAACTAATCTGGAAGCGGGGTATCGTGCGAAATAGTGTATGTGACTAAGCCACGCTTTGACGGTCATCTTTAACTAAATTAATTACACTTTGACGTTTCTGAAAGTAAACATGTCAGAATTCCGGGAGTACAGTTAAATTTTGTGATATTGAATAATTTTAATAAATATTAGAAATTTTAAATTCTGTTATTTCAGAAGCTTGTAGCACAGAAAAGAAATACCCAGATATCGACGGTAGTACTAAGAAATTGATGTATGGAAGACCTCATAGCAAAACTTTATAAATCACTAATCTCGGCTAAATATATCATGGGTACGAACCGAAAACGTTTTTCAATATAGGCAAAAATTCAGAATTCGCGTGCATTATTGGTGGCTGCTGAAGACGATTCGAATAAGTTTTGAATTATGTCTGGGCAGTTCGGCTTGTGGAAGTTGGTTTGATTTGCTTGCTTGGGCTTGTTTACTAAAAAGTTTTATGAGCGTAGAGCTAGGTATATCAGCGCGGATTTTTGGATGAGGTTTTTCTAAATTATTTTCAATTCGTGTGGTATATTCAATGCCAGCCCTATATTCCTTTTAAATAAAGAAAGGGGGGGGGGGGCACTAACTATTTGTTTATTTTACATAGCAATTTGGATTATATAAAAATTTCTCCCTACAAAATGTCACGATTTCACTACTGCCATGAAGAAACGAATCCAAACGAAGTACACTAATACATTTCACCGAGTGGCTTAGGCTTTCACCTGATATGCCGTTTTCTTGTTAGTTATTTATTCAATGGTCATATGTTCATTATCTGGAAATTGCTTAATTTTTTATTGAGTCGATTATGGATTCAGTCAATCTAAGGTATAAGACTCCCTATCACAAAGCTGCTGTGGTAAGTTAAAGTGTACTCATATTACTGCTAATTCTGATATTCAGTCACATACCCATTTATGTACTCTGAAAAATGCACCAGATAAATATTTAGACACAATTATCTTTTATGTAAAGCATTTTCAGTATATTCTTGCAATTCGAAATCCTTTACTTTAGTTGTATTTTTGACACCGTGATCATTATTAGAGGTTAATTATATTTTCTTGGCTGTTTTCTATTGATGAGACGAAAAGAAACCAGTCAGTGGGCTTTTTGTCTTTAATTTTGAAAATCAACATTTCCGGACAGGAAGGTTCTCCGCTGCGGAAATTTTGGAATTCCTTGAAGGCTTAGCAGATAATAAGCTTTCTCCTGAGGAGATAATAATTGCACTACCTGTAGGAAGGTTCTCCACTACGGAAATTTTGAAAGCCCTTGAAGATTTAGCAGAAAATGAGCCTCGTCCTGATATAATATAATAATTGCACTTCCTGTAGTCGGTTATTGTACAGATAAATACTCCGGCAATGGGGAGAATGACAATTCAGATCGGATGAGTCGTAATCAACTTCAAGCGGACGCATAAAGTGTATTCGGCGATATTAATATGAGATGTAATTGAGAGTTAGAGGAACAATCAATTAGGAAATTTTCGATAACTCAAACAAATCATAGCTGGACAAAAGGAGACGAGGATAACTTATATCTGAACGGGTTTTTTTCCAGGCAACGTAAATGGAAGAAAACAAAAGTTGCTCCATTGGCACATGCGAAAGATTCCCTTCCATTGGAATATTTTATATTATTTATCACGGAAGAGTTCATTAAATATTTTCAGTGAAACTAAGGCATATGTCAGCAAAAAAAAAAACGAAAATTTAGATCTAGATGTAAACAGCTTACGATTTCTGAGGATACGCATAGTCTGGGGAGCAAAGTGTTGACGCGCACAGCACTATGATATGAATTTTTTGAAAAAAAATTTGATATAATATTTCGAAATATACATTTTTGTGATAAGAATGACCTTCATAGCCAACAATGATAGGTATTCAAAAATTAGATCCGTTAAAAAAATTTTGAAATTTTCTCCACTCGAACAGAATGTATCAACGGAAGAAATCCACGCAAACAATTCATCAGAAATAAACTAGTACCACAGACTAACAATTCATACAAAGACTGGAAACTAGAACAAAAATTTGCAACGCTTTTCTAGAATATAAAATTAACGATGTCTCGACGATGCCTCGACTTGGCGCCAATGCCAAAGGATAAGTCAGCAATGCCTCGATCTATACAAAATCACCATTGCCACGACCCGATGAAGGGAAGGCCACAATTTTTTCTTAGAAATTTACTGGAAATTTTTTTCTTATAATTTAAACGTACTTTTGGAGGGCGACAACAATTTATATGAGCGTAGAAGAGACGCGTAGACACAAAATGTTTCGGTAGAATTTTTATTCATTTTTGTGGTCGACTTGTTATTTTGCGGGTTTCCCTACAACAGGTGAGGCATTGTTGGTTTTATATTGGAGCAAGCCACTACTCTCGGCCTTGGCCAATACATAAAAATTCCAAGGAAGCAAAATCAAATAAATTTCTAAGAAAAAAGTGTGGCCTTCCCTTCAACGGGTCGATTCAATGGTGATTTTGTATAGGATACATCGATAACTTTTCCACGATCCAGTTCAGGTTGCGAAGTCAATAAAATGATAATGAACTTATAATAACCAGATGGAAAGACAATCAGGTCATTGTAATACTATCTAATAGTAATTGCGTCAATCCTCTAAGCCACGTGGAAAGATATGTACAGAAAGAGCGAAAAAAGGTAGTTAACATTTTTATACCCTAGCCTAGATGAAATCTGAGGGAGTTTGTCTTTCCGTTTCTAACACCCTCGAAATAATGATGGTAGAGCAAAATGGATTCGACACCCACGCATAATATTAAAAGTTTATTTTGATTTTCGCATGTCCGCCTGTCCGTCCGTCCGTCTGTCTGTCTGTCTCTCGGCCTGTGCGATGCGCACGATAACTCGAGAACGTCAATACTTAGAGAACTGAACTTTTGTACACGGACTTTAAAAAAATAAAAATAAATAAACTAAGTTCGAAAATGACACAAATCGGACAACTCCTTCGTGGGGTTGCCATTCAAAAATTTCGTTTTCCACTATATATTTGGACACTGCCTGAGTACTCGTTGACATAGAGAGCTGAAATTTGGTATATGGTATTTTTATAGTAATAGCAAATTAAATTTCAAACATGGACAAAACCGGGCAACTCCTTTTTGGTGTTGCCATAAAAAAAATGGTTTTTTTACGTATGCTATCAAAACGATCAATCTTAAACGTTTTTATTGTACCAAAAACTTCTTTCAGAATATAAAATCCTATAAATTGGATATATTCATTTGTTCTGTCCGACGAACCGTTCTAGAAATATATGCAAAAACAGCTTCAAAAATCAAGCTTGCACAATTGGGTGGCCATTCGAAAATTCATATGGGCTTTCATCTAGGGTATCATAAGAATTGGTCTGAGCCAATTCTCTAGCTTTCTGCCACAGCCACGTCAGGCAACGGTGGGCGAATCGAAAAGTTACAGGAATTAGCTTAATACTAACATATGGGTTAGCGATTGGGTATATAAAATTAGCAGTCCAAAGGTATATAAAAGAATAAGAAGTAAATATATAGAATAATTAAAAGGTTAGAGCTAGAGTACATAGTTTAGAGAGTTAAAGTAACTAAAGTAAAAGTTAATGGTGGCGTAAATTAATATTAAAAGCCAGATTTTTATATACATCAACTAATATTATAATTAATACAACATATAAGTAGTATATGATCATGAAGTATCAGGTACACAAGCTTCAAAATCAGTTTAATTTTCAAGTTATACCTGCTGTGTTGTAGTACCAAGGTTATTAAGTACAAAAGACATGAAAAACACATTTAGTTCAGACTCACTCACTTCAGTTATATTATAGATTTTTTTTTTTTTTTTTTTTAAGTCATTGCTCTTCATGTGGGTAGTCCGAAACTTCAAAACAAAAGTAAACCAAAATTAATACAAGCGATCAAGTTAAGTAAGGTCAACCCATCAATCATAGTTCTTTTTGTTTTATTATAGATAGATTCGAGGCCTATTAACCCTTAGTGAGATGCTCCAGGGTAAGCTTCTTAAACTTAATGACGGAGTCAGATTGTCTCACTAGGCTAGGTAAGGAGTTCCAACGAACAACTCCCACCAAATACACGCTTCTACTACCGAAGTGAGTTCTAAGTCTAGGTAGCACAATTCTATATGGATCCAGACGGCTCCAGGAAATCCCATTATTAATATATCGCGGGAGCATGTTGTGTCTGGCTCTATAAATGAAGCAAAGAGTGTTAAGTTCATATATGTATTGTCTGGAGCGGTCCTGGTAACCATATATCTCACAACCGAGTAAGTGTTGGAGGAAAAAATGGTATATGCCAATCGTTTTATGGATGATCGACTTGACTGTTACCAATTCATGGACACTTGCGAAAACCTATTGGTCCACAGTAGATGTGACATAAAACCATTTTTAGTTTTGTTTTTTACCACTAAACACTGTTTAGTTTGAATGAGGATGACTGAAAGTAAGACTTTATAAAACTATAAAATAGCTCAGTCAAATTAAATTAAAATGCTGCAAATAGAAAAACTAACTGGTAAAAGGCTGTAAATTGGTGGAGACCTTTTTTTTTTGACATACACAGAAATCCTCATTTCCACCTCCAAGGCTCGCTCCACCATCTTGAAAAAAAAAAAGATTATCCAATCCAGTTTTTTCATCATTTCTTGGTAATCGGTGATTCGATCGCGATGAAAGTTGTTGTAAAAATTAAAGCCCATTAAATTCCATATAAAAAAGGTAGAATTCATTTAATTTATATCTTCAATATCTCTGTAATTCATCGATAAACACAGAAACAATTTTTAATCTTTTCTATGAAGGAATTGAGAACTTCCCTCCATCAGTTCGAAGCGTCGTTGATTTTGCATGACTTCAATCATATTGACATTGACATCAATTTCGACAGATCTTTTAATTTGGTAGATTCACGAAAAATTCACGCCACAATTGCAAAAAAGCAATATTTTCACATGGTGACTTTTGTCAAGCAATTTTATATAATCTGCGAGGGACGGTGACTGGGCAACCCATTTGCAGATTTCAAGCTAGTGACCACTTTCTTTACGCTAAGGCATGTCATCTCTACTTTCAGTACATGTTGAATTTAGAAATTTGTAAGTATGCATACCGAAGGATATCTTAAATTTATCGAACAAAGACTTTTCGCCATTAGAAAGATGGACAAATTTTTATCTGGAACATGGCCGGACATGGTTATTGAACAAACTTTTATGAGAAGAATGAAAGTTATTGGTGGCCTCACTAGTCGAGGTCTTACAGATAGTATTCTCGGCAAATGAACTTTGGCAATCCCTGCCTATTTAGACATCTGTGACAAGTTAGAATAATTCTGTGATTTGTATTTTGTCAGTGGTGAATAGCACAGTATGTTATTGTTTCAAGGGAGTCGCGGATGGAACGAGACAACGAAGACGTAAAGTGACTACAGGCATTGGATGTCTTGTCATGATCCTTTTCCCATTTCTGATGTAATTTTTCCAATCAGTACGGGGGAGTTGTTGATGATAGCACCATAGATTGGAACAATGCATTCAAAGTTGGAATGTAAGGAATTCAAAACATTATCGGAAATAATTTCAAGAATATAAAGTTCAAGCATCTTAAAACAGCGGAGCAATACCTAAAGTGTGCGAATCATTCGAGTACTGATACCTACTCTTTCATGAGACAATGATACCTACTGTCACACAAGAAAAGTTTCCATGCAACGAAAAAAATAAGATCTGACTTATTTTGATGTTGTCGGCAAAATTCGAGACGAAGGGTTTTGCCGTTAAACAGGCTACAGACGCTGCTGATACTTTGATCGTCACAACTGCGATTGAAGTATCTTGCTTCGAAAGAACTGAGATTATTGGTGAGGACATAGACCTCCTCGACTTATTAACTGCTCAATTTCCACAAGAATGGAGTTTTTTTTTTGTTATATATATATATAACCAGGAAGAGGAAAAGCCGAACGGAAGATCTATTGTTCTCGTACTTTACAATCATATGGAGAACTTCGAGATATAAATCTATTCGCATACACTTTCATCGGTTGTGACATAACATCGTGTCTCTTTTAAAAGGGCAAACTTAAATGGTTCAAGCTACTGAGGCAACGGGAAAGTTTACGTGGAATCGTTGCAACATTTAACGACGACAACGCCTCTCATGATGACATTATTCGGGCAAGAGAGAGCATGTCTATTTACGGTGAACCTATAAACGAGACATCTTTGGACCAATATCGGTGCAATATTTTCACGAAGTCAGCGTATAAGAGTAAAACGATTTTAGCTTTGCTACCCGCTACATGCTGCAGTAGCTCCCGCACTCGTTCCACGTTTATTTCCAAGTTGAAAAGGGTAATGAGAAGTGTCCTGAAATTTGCGGTTAGAAAAAAAGTCTATGGGCGTCTTAAACAAGTACTGACACTAAAGGCAACTGCTCCGGAATCATTGTTGACATTAATATCGTATAATTGTAAAAACGACTAAATTTCATCCTGTGGGTGTAGGAAAGCGGGCCTGAAATGCGCAACTATGTGTGGGTACTGGCCATGGTACATCATGTCTGAACTCAAATTTGACTTTTTACTCGGAAAGGGAGTGTTCCGTTGAGAGGCATGTTGACAAGAATGAGTTTTTCGTGATCGATGATGGTCCTAGCCCCGCGTATTCACAACCTACAGAAAAGGGTTAGAAAACTGCATAAAAAATAAGAAATATTACGCACAAATTTGATCATTTTTGTAGATTAATATTTTTTTATAGGCTGAGAGATTTCAACAACATAGATAGAAAATACATTTAGCCACAATATTCAACAGTGTATAAAAAAATATGGAGGATATGAATAAAATGATTATACCTGTTTTAATAACTTTCTATCAACTTACAGACCCCTGACTCAGAAACTTTGTGTCTGAGCGCCTGAGAGTGCCGTTCGGGACGAAAAAGTTTTAGGGTAGTAAAGGTGGATGGATTTACATGGAGTTCTTTTCTTTAGAATGAGTGAATGGAGAGCTATCTGATCGGGTAAAATTTTCCACCATGTTAGAGGGTTTTAGGGTGGAAGTGGTAACGACCACCCCCTTAAGAGTGCCGTTCATGGCGAAAGAAAGAGTTTCATCGTAGTAAACGTGGTTGGATTTACATGGGTTTTTTTTTTATTTAGAATGGGTGAATGGGGAGCTTTCCGATGGGGTAAAATTTTCTTACGTGTTGAGCCTTTGGGGTTATGCAAATTGGGCCATGTGTGAAGTCGAGAGCCGAATTATTTATTTTAAAAGTTTTTTTAATATATTTTATTGTAGAGAATTTAATAGCTTTAATTTTTATAATAACTTTCATCACGAACGTGCACATTTCTCTCACGTTGACGAATCGAGCCTTACACGTAGTGGTCAGAATTTTTACTATCTTTAAAAGTATGCCAAAATAAAACTCTCCGCCAATTTATACCTTTTTACCGGTTAATTTTTCGATTTTTGTTAATTTCACTTGACTAAAGAAAAAAGTCCAGCTTTCAGGCCTCCTCATATTTTAGTTTCTAAGAAGTTAAAAAAAAAATGTCGTCGTTTATAATGTTTTTAACTACTACCTAAATAATGCAAAAATAACCGAATTCTAAAAATATAACGAAAATTAAAGTTTGGGCAATTTTTTTTTTATTTTTTGAAGATTACATTATATATGTAATTCGAAATGTTTTGGAGGGTGATAGTGCGAGTAGAGATATATGGGAAGTGGGGTTCAGAGTGCATCATATGGGCGGTTTGAATGGTTTCTGATTTTGGTACTCACTTCCCTTGGCACTCTTATTTTACACCTAATGAAGATACTCGAAATTATAGCTAATGATCCAAGTAATACTAAATTGAGGGGTGTCATTATAAGTTGGCTTGCCTTTAATGACACCAATAATCCGACACTATATTACTAATTTTAAATTATAGAGATTTCTCCATATACAGTCTACGTTCCTAATTCATGTCCATACTAATTAATCGTATATAATTGAGACTTTTGTACCACAAAATAATTCATCCAAAGGTCTGACAGAATTTTTACACAAATACATTCGCTTTATTGAATTGGATCAAATCACAAAATTTGTTTTAATTTAGAATAATATATTTTCGTGGACATTGACTGAGGCTACTTGTTTGGATTAAAATAAGTTTAACTAGGATATGCTACGTATGCAGTTTTAATTGACTTTCTACCTTTTTAAGCGAACTGCTAACGTGAAGCGGTGATGAACAATGTATTAGATAAATATACGGAATTCGATTTATAAACCTTTTGATGTGATAATTTTAGTTTCTTACATAAAAGCGTTAATCCTTTGTTACGGAAATATATTGTTACCAAAACAAAAATCAATCTGTCTTACTGCTGACGTAGCTGCAGCGGCAACGGTAATGCAAAACACTACTGTCGTGGTATAGATCAGCTTAGTCATAATTTAATAAAAAAAAAAAAAAAAACACCAACAACAAATACATGTTTTACTGTTTTACAAGAACTTGACCTACAACTTTCGACTCGTATTGTATAGTACAATAAATTTTATACAATTTATACTTCGTAGCACGGCTAAAACTGAATTACTCAATTTAATTTAAACTCGAGTTTTACAAAATCCTTCTAAGCCACAGAAAGCATGCGCAATTACTGCTAAGTTGTTACGGAAAGTAAAAGTTTAATATTTCACTGCGAAACCGCGGCGATTTCAACAACTTTAAGCCGCAGTACTCACTACCGCGATGCAGCAATAAACAAGAGCAGTAAGTTACCCCAGATTTTTCCATGATTTTTGTGCAATGTTCGCATTTAGTGGTGCACAAGAAAATCTGTTAAAATCAAAACAAAAACTCGCGATCGTGATCATTATCAAAAGTAATCGCAAGAGCTACGCATAGTTTAGTTAATCCGCACTAAGTCGCGACCATGCAGAAGTATTGCGCTTCAAAACTTATTGCCGATCATGAGAGTCTTCGAATCGCTTAATTACCCCCAAAGAGCCCACTATGTAACTACTCGTGCAAAGAAGTGTAAGTGCAATGAAAGCAGTAAGAATTGCAGAAATTTTTTAAAATGTTCATAACATGATCACGATCAGATGAGTATGCTTGATACAGAAGTTGAAAAAAAAAATACAAGAAAAACAGTAAAACACCGGCACGGACGTGTCGTTTGTAGTAGGAGCTATGAATAATTAATTTAATTTCGCTAAGATCTAGAGAAATTTTACTCGATGACATCGTACCAGCGTAATGCTTTGAGTAAAGAGGGAGAAATACTTTTCCTCAAGGAATGCACTGTCGACTTCTGTAAAATGCGAACTGTCACGATCGCTCATATTTTGTTTTATTTCAGATTTTCTAGAGCACAAAAACTTTGTGATCGCAAGACAGGCTGCACATTTCGTCGATCTGTCTGTATGGAACGAATTGAATTTAATTCACAGAAATTTTAGATTAAGTTCATGGGGCACGTACTTACTTAGAAATTTTTGGAAGCTGATCGAACCTATTTCTCACGAGATATAGCTAAGCATAGCTGTTTAACCCAAAACTTAGAAAAGACTGTGTCGAAAATATTTTTATTTATTCATTTCCTTTTTAAAGTTATGAATGTGGAAATTTCTACAAGGTACTTTAGTCAGTTATTAATGTAACACAACTAGAAGATCTGATATTTTGACTTTAAGCCTAAGACGCTACCCTTCGGTAACTCAAGATATACATATGCTTGATAATTTTCAAATGTCTTTGTTTTTGATTCATCGCATGTTCCTATACTTGCCCAATATCATTCTGTAATAAGATCTTATAGATGGAAGAAAAAGTTAAAATTTATTGTAAGTTTTGTACAGATAATTGATTATTTCCAGGATTAAATCCTTTGTTAAATATAGAAAGAACGAAACAGGTTATTGAAGGACGTTAATCGAGTAAAATATGTCTTTAATTATTTTTAGTAAGACTGTTATGCAACTATAGCCTAGAGAACAAGATGTAATAATAATATTAGTTTCACTATTCACCTCCAATAATCCTAAAATTTTATATTTAAGAAAGTCCTTCCAAAAATTTGATTCACAAATGTCAATATAATCTACTCTGCAGTTTCGCAGAAAATTTAAGCTGGAAAGTTATTTGAAATTCTGTCATTAAAGGAGAAGGAAAAGTTGGTCTAAAAAAAAAGTTTTCAAATTTGTGCAAATCTTTAATTAAAATACCATCGACTATCCCCAGCGATAAGAGTATAAAAATTTCAAAGAAACCCAGTAGCAAGGTCAGGATGCGTTCTCTTAAAAATAGAATTAATTCACCACTACGAATGATCCAACAACTGGCAGGATTTAGTCAAATTTGCAGGAGAAAATTAACGTGCTCTCAAAGAAAAACTGAGTTTTACTTGATTTAGCGAAAATTTATTACGGGAACTAATACCTCTAGAAATTTTTTGTTATGGTTTTGTGAAAGGAAAGGTAAAACAAGTTTTAAAATTTAACTTAAAGTATTTCTTTAAGTTCTAACAAAAAAATTCAAAATTAAATCAGTCTAAAGTCTCCTTATCATCCTAGTTTTGAATAGCTTAGCTTTCAGGACAATTTCGTCGATAACTACGACATAAAGGGTTTTCCAATAAGAGGTGTTATTTTAATTAGCCCGCTATTTCGGTAGATGTCACTTTTGGAGCTGTCATTTTTTGACAAGTAGAAACTACGCCATTAATAAAAATGGAACGATACACGATTCAACAACGCATTGAAATTATTAAAATTCACTATAAAAATGGTGAAAATGTGGCAGAGACGGTTCGTAAAACTCGAACATTTTTGGGTCGTAGTGAAGCACCTTGTCGGACCGCAATACAGTAATTGGTAGAAATTCGAGCTGTCGGGACAAGTTAGTGATGTGAAGAATAAAACCCGTGCACGTCGCTCAAGAACAGCCGAGAATATTGCTGCTGTAGCCGAAAGTGTTGAAGAAAACCCAGGTTTGTCCATTCCTCGTCGTTCTTTGGAATTAGGCATTCCACAAACATCATTACAACGTATTTTGCATAAAGATTTGGGTCTTAAGGCTTATAAAGTTCAGTTAATACAAGAACTCAAGCCGGCCGATCATAAACAACGTCGAGTCTTTGCTGATTGGGTCCTTGAAATGCATGAAAATGATCCGGAATTCCATCGAAAACCCATCTTGAGTGATGAGGCCCATTTCCACCTCGATGGCTTCGTTAACAAGCAAAATTGTCGCATCTGGGGCTCGAAAAACCCAAGAGTTATTGTTGAAAAGCCTCTCTATCCTAAACGTGTGACTGTTTGGTGCAGTTTATGGTCCCGCGGGATCATTGGACCTTACTTTTTCGAAAATGAAGCTGGAGCAACAGTTACGGTGAATGGATTGCGCTATCGACAGATGATTAATGATTTTGTATGGCCGAAATTGGATGGTATTGATCTGGACAACGTTTACTTTCAACAAGACGGCGCTACGTGCCATACAAGCAACGAAACCATTGATCTTTTACGGGAAAAGTTTCCGGACCGTGTTATCTCTCGAAGAGGTGATCACAATTGGCCACCGAGATCTTGTGACTTAACACCTTGCGACTTCTTCCTTTGGGGCCACGTGAAAGAGAAGGTCTACGCCAACAGCCCAGCGTCGATTCAAGACCTCAAAGATGGAATTCGTGAGGCTATCGAGGACATAGGGCAGCCACTTTGCGATTTGGTTATGGAAAATTTCATGAAAAGGATATGGTCCTGTAGGCGTGGTCGTGGTGGTCATTTGGCTGATGTTATTTACCATTACTAACGGCATACCTTCCTCTTTATAATCAAATAAAAATCCGATCATTTGTCTCAAAAAATGGCATTTTTCTTTGAATATCAAAATAGCACCTCTTATTGTAAAACCCTATATTTTGAAAAAAAGGCCATCAAATGATTTACAAAACCAAATAGATTTAAAAATCGACAGAGTATTAAGGCTTTTCGAGAAACAAAAGACCTCCAAAATAGTATTGCTCAAGAAAAGGGAGTAACTAAAAGAAAGGATGTGATAATATACAGGGTGTTCCGGTGAAGGTGATCCATAGAGAAGGAGTTGAACTAACTCACGTTAATAAATAAAAAATTGTAGTGTGAAGGGGTGATAAGGCTCGTTGTTCCGTTGGGGGGTTAAAGATTTTTAGCTGTTTCCAGTTTACACCCTGTAAATTTCGTGATATACACCCTATCAAGGCGAGATTTATCTCAAATGATAGCAAACCGTCTAATCTTTGTAACGAATGCACAACCAACCTTCCTGTCGTTTTCCATCGTCAGTTGTAGGCCGCCAAATTCAGAAAATTGGAAGAAAATCCTAATCCTAATTTTTCTAAAATTTTAACGATTTTCCCCCAAAATGCATGATAACTATAAAGTTTATTTACAAGATTTAGAGACACCGGAATATTGTCTTTAATTTGACTAGTCACATGTACCTATCTAAATACAACGGTCTTTTAGATAAATCTGTTTTTAGATGCATAGTTTCATTAATTTTGCAAATTATGCGTGAATTGCATAAAATTAGGCGCGATTACCATCTTCAGTAGCAAAATTAACAAAATTATAAATTATAGAAACGGGAATATCTCAAAAATGGTTGTATTTAGGTTGGTACATGTGTATAGTCAAATTAAAGGTAACATTCTGGGGTTTCTAAAACTTGTAAATAAAGTCCAAAAATAGGGGAAAAAATCCGAATTTTCTCAAATTTTAACGATTTTCCCGCCAACATTCATGATAACTAAAAGTTGAAAAAAATTAGGGTGATAACTATCATTCATTTTGGCAGGAGAATCATTAAAATTTGAAACATTTGGATATTTTCCCAATTTTTGGATTTTGACGTACTACAACTTAAGATTGAAGACGTCAGTAGAGCTGGTTGGGGATTCGTTATAAGGCTTAGACGGTTAGCTATCACCTGAAAACAGTCTAAATATTGTAAACCCCCCCCTATCGCCGAAACCACACGACGTACCACCCCTTTACCGTACAATTATTTTTTTATCTAATCTAAGTGGGTAGTATCACTTCGTTCTCTATGGATCACCTACACCGGTACACCCTGTATAATTAAAAGTAATACAAAATAGGCTTTAATCTTTTACCGCACCTTCACAAAAGTTGTCAATGAGTCAGTCAGAATAGTATTAGTCAAAGATATTATGGCGAAAAGTGAAGGCAACATACATTTGCCAAACTTTTGATTCTGTGTAAAATACTGGGCAGTTATGAATGGCAAATTTAGAAGAAAAATAATTTCAGCTTTCCAGAACAACAGGATTCTTAACAATTATTCAAAAATATAAAAATATAAGAAATTTATTATGGAAAACCTTAAAAAAATGCCCATAAAGAGAAAAAAAGGAACGTCAGCCTATGTGAATTATGGCCAAGGTAGGTACCCTGGTATTTAAATGAGTAATCTATTTAAGAGCAATAAAGTAATGAAATCATAGGCAGCCTTCTCAGGAAATTAGTGCAGAATTTATTTGTGCAATATTTTCCAGTAAAATTAGGTACGTATTAGCTATACAGCCGAGAATACCTCCTTCCCATTTTTCAGAAGTAATCGATGCAATATTGAAATGCAACACTTCTTCAATCTTTCAAATAAACTACATATTTTGAATAGGTACCACTCTCTCCATGAATTGTTTATCAGAATAACGGTCATTTCTAAATATCATAAATCTTTAACTCCGAAAAGAAAAGCTATGTTGCCTTAAGTATGTAACTGCGCTGCGTAGATACCCGCTTTGGTTAAGGTGGGAAACTGTGTGGTCTTGCAGAAAGAATTCATGTCGTGTATACTTTAGAATGAAGTAATTTCCGAAGCAGGAGTCGCTGTTGGTTTGAAGGGCTGATAGACGTCAGACTAAAATAATTTCAACTGACCAGGTGGGGATTGGCCTGGCTTAAGACAGGTGTCCGTGCTTGACTGACTGATATACTTCAAACCTGGAATAATTTTCTTCGTAAGTATCAGGTCGTCTTATTGATGATTCGACACCCCTTGAAAGGAGCCACCGTAATGTAGAATTAATTATTATATTAGTGCTTCCTAATGGTGATGAAAATATATACAATTCAATAAAAAGAATAATCCCCACCAAGGGAATAGCTTTTTTATTCTATTACCTTTCCCCTATAATATTACGGATTGCACCTTAAGTGGAAGTTGTAGTAATGAAAAATAGGTAGAGAATTGCATATGGCTCATTAGCAGTGCCATATTTACGCATGGGTCCATTGAGCCTATTCCGAGGCCCCAGCAATCCATGAGCCCTTTAGCTCCCACAATAGTAGACCATCCGATTACGAATTTTCAACCAGGTAAACGATCTATTACAAATTAGTTTAGCTGTTAGAATTCGGCTACTGAAAGTTGCCTACGGGATTTGTTCGATATCTTATACATGAAAACAAATTTTCATACAAAGTAACATCTAAAAAAATGTCATTGTCATTGTATAGTGTCAATGTTTATAGACTTTCTTCTTTCTTCTTTTATTAGCCAAGCTCTTTGTGGTAATCAGGGAAAATTAGTATACTCTTGGTTCATGTTAACATAACACTGGCAATTCTATCTGGCTAAGGTTACTCCCCTAAGTTATTTTATTACAAAACCACTAAACCAACTCTCAAGATCCAGACTTTCGGTTTACTTTCAATATGACATTCTAATGGAAATTCTCCTTTACGTTAACTTTTTTCTCAGGACTGAAAATCAGTTTACTCACCTTTGAACTTCCAATCGATGTGTTTTCTATGGTATTCTTGTCGCTATATTTCACATTAATATTCCTCTTGATAACCCAAAGTAGTTTAGGAATTAATTTCTGATATGGGAGCTCTAAAGTGCCATGGACCTCAACTTGGTTAAAGATGGCCCTGCTCATTAGTGTTGGACTCATTGACTTATAATCCTTGCGCTGTGCCATATATGATAAGTGAAATTGAACTGTACATTTTGCTTCCATATTAAAATGGGGAGATTGGAAAATCAATCAAACTAGCCGTGGAGATAGCAGAATCAGCAATAATTTCAAACATCTTCAAGACAGGATCAGATAAATAGGATTAAACGTCAATTAAGGTATATTTACACTGATGAAAATTACATGGCATTAATTGCCTTATTTTTTTCTAACAATGAAAATAAACTTTTCCACTTTTTCTCTCATGCATTTTCAGATCATTTTTTCTTGTTTAAATTCACCCCTAATCTTGGTGAATATTAAATCATTCTTTATAACTAAAACGGTTCAGAACTTTTCAAACATAATCTGATATTGTTTCCTAGTAAATTCTCTCTGAGGTCTTAAGGGAATTTAAACAAATCAATGAAAATATCTGTAATTACAGAAATACACTGAATAGTTCATATTTAAAAAAGATACCTACCTCAAGAAAATAACTTCCGAACAAATATTTATTCAAAAACAAAAACTCATATAGTGAATTGAAAAGGCTTTTCCACAAAACATATGATGGAATCAGGGAAGAATACCGCGGTAATTAAACAAAATCGAAAATTCACAAATATCAACAAGCGCTCCCAAAAAATGTTTAGCTGCAATTATGTGCTATAAAGTGACACTTAAGGAAATTTTGAAAATAACAGGAAAAGAAAAACATCACACCTGAAAAATTCAAATAATGCAGATCACAAACAACAAACTTAGAGCTTTCAGTTTTTGAAATATTAATAATGTTCTACCAACAAACTAACGTAACCTCCTTCATTTCGTCGCAGAAGCTTCAAGAGATATAATCAAAGCAATTAGAATCCAAAAAATCCTGCAGCAGCTTTTATAACAACTCAAACTTTCTAATTAGCTCTTATACTCTAGACTACCCGAACATAATATTCCACGACTGCTTAATTTATAACTACTTTCCAACTGAAATCATTTAATTATAGCAACTTTTGACAAATACAAATGCTCTCGGGCATTGGTAAATTACTCCATAAAGTTATGTGAGACCACTTTGATTACTTCAGTGAACAATAAAGTATTATTCAAGTCTACCAACTTCTGTTAAAGTTTTGTGACATCAAAAGCCTGCAAATTGAAATAGAAAACGAATTTCCAGCCATATTGAAATATATTCAGTAGTAGGTACCCCAATGCTAAATATGCATATGAATCCTTACTTATGTAAATTGGATCACTAAGGACAAAAGTTATCGAAAGCACTTATCTTAATGCAGGCGTTAACATCTGCCCACTACTTATAAATAATTCAGAAACAATTAGAGAAATATTCAAAAGGGATCTTGATGAAATAAATGAATTTTAAAACTCATAGAGAGCTGAAATAAAAGTCAGCAAATAGGAATTAATCTGAATTTGAAAACGTATCTGATGGTGGAGTGTCTGATTCTGAAACAGTCAAAATAACACGAACTCAATATGGAAGCCCGTGAAATTTAATAAGAGATATCTGGGCATCTTAGTATTAGTCAAATCTGTAGACGATATTTTGCATTGAGAGCTTGGAAGGGATTCGCTGTTGGCTAATTAGCGGCCGTGAAGGAAATTGAAATATGTCGAAATTAAAATTTGTAGAATGCTGCATTCTCAGCATTGTCTTCTATCTTGAAAAAATGCTAAATTTTGTTTTCAAATAGCTCAATTCCCAATTTAGATAGAACACAATCTAACAAAGGATTTGATAGCTGTTGCAATTTTGTACAATTTTTTTTTTTATATGACTATTTCATAGCATGCTTACATTCCCACTTTCGGAGCGCTCTACAAATTTTCATATTGTTAAAAATAAAAAAAATAAATACATGATTTAATAGGTTTTTTCATTCTCTATAACCTTCCCACATATTCAACAATCATTTTTTCACAAAAAAGGAAAGAAAACCATTTTCAACTTCTAAATCTTTTTGCTTATTTACTCAATAACTCGAAAATATATGAAGTACATTTTCAGGCAGATACAAAATCCATTTTGTTCTAGCTCAATTGGGGGCGATATATTTAAAAACAAGTACTCATATTTTTAAATCGCAGAAACTGCTGAAATCCCAGCGCCTGTGAAATTAATTTTTCACTTATCGTAATACCTCCAACAACTCCTAAAAACATCGACAACTGTGAAGAACTTGTAAGATATTATTCCAAGTTACCCGAAATGGAACTGTCTTCCAAATTTAATTCAGCGCACAGGTTCAAAGTCAAAGCTAGTCAATTCTTAATTTTATATTTTTTTGTTTTCTCTTTTGTTTTTAATTTATTGTATTTTTTTTATTTATCCTGGAAATATTGGTCACAAAATATAGCAAACCCTTGCTAGAATATAAAATCAAATATGCCTCGTTTTGATATTACTTTTATAATTAATTGTTGTCTTAGAAATTTAATTGAAAATGTTTCATTCAAATTTTTAGGCATAATTGGAGGCCGACTGGCAACAATGGAGTTAAAAAACTCCAAATCTGTGAATTGATTTGGGTACCCAATTCCGCTAAAAATTGTAATGATCACAGATAAATATTACCTTTTATTTTTCTTACGAAATTCCTTGATAAATTTTCTTCAGATTCTATTCATGGCCAACTAAATACGAATAAGTGATTTTCAGATACAGTCAGAAATCGACTTACGACCGGGTTTGGTTCCGAAACTTCAGGCGTACGTCGAAATGGTTGTAAATCGAATTTCATACAACAATAAATAATATAATTATAAGAGGCATATATACATAAAAATGAATAGCTTTTATTTCTGTCTTTTCTTTTATTTTTTACTACATATAAGTAAATAATTCCATACATAAATAATAGTATTTGTTCAAGAAGGCATTTTTTTTGGATTCTCATTTCTCCGGCATAATAGCAAAAGCAAACAAATTTTATTTGTTATTCCATCACACAAGATATTTGATTTTGGGTGACAAGTCTCAAGTACTGATTTTGACTCATCAACAAGTCCCAACTAGCGAAATTGAGTGACTCGAAACGACAAATGAAAAATGAAAAGAAATAAATAGACGAAAAGTTGAAAAATAGTAGAAGCTATTTTTTCTTATTTAAAAAAAAAATGAAAAGTTTAAAACCATATTAATTCGAAAGAATTGAATCTGCGTATGCCTGCAATGGGCTGAAAAAAGAAAAAAAAATAAGCGTTTCGTATTAACAGAAAACCTTATACTCATCGGTACGGCTTGGTTTTCTGCCTGCCGTAGACGCTTGAAACAGATCAAACTGATCTCATCTCATATAAACTCAGAATAAATTCTGTGTGTGAATTATATGAAGAAATAAAACTTCTCTATTCCACCAAGGAGGAAGGAGGAAGAATAGTGAATATACGTACGAGTATATGCACAAAACTATAAAAAATTGACACATTTTTTGATTTTTGTATAAAATTTATTCGTCGTAAGTGCGAATGGTCATAAGTCGAGTTGGTCGTAGCTCGAGAGCTTACGGTACATACATATAATATTATTTTCGTTTTTTATGTTAAAAATACACAAGCTTTATTGTAAAAGTTGTCCAACGTTGAAGTATAAGAAGTGAAAATTATTATCAGGTAAACCATTTAAAGTAAATGTCAATGAACTTAAAAATTGCAATATTGCAAAAATAAATGAATCAATTTGTCTTACTCGGACGTCAAATATAAATAACAATTAGATGGAATCATAGTACATAAGTACTTGCGTCCCAGGCAGCCATCCATATCAAACCACTATTGTCGGCCTCCAATAGAGCATACAAATTCAAAAGAAAATATTCTGGTAAATTTCCCTTGTATGCTTCTACACTCATTAAAATTCACGAGTAGTGTGGATGCAATAAATGCAAGAAGCTTTTTAGACAATTACGTAAATTCTTGAAAATATCTATGTGAAACTGTCGTTGTTGTTCGCGAATTGTGTGAGATCAACTATAGTTTTTTCAATGGAAGCATATTTGATTTTATACTCAAGCGAAGCATTACTTATATTTTATTTTACATGACCAATCTTTGTAGGTTAGGTTATATCTTTATGGCTAAAAATATCTTCAAGAAGTGCATTGCAAATGGAAATTTACAAAATTAAGATGCTCAGACTTTGTAGTACATGTAAACATTAAAAAATCTCTCAAACGGTTAGACCATGTATAAAAATTAACCAATATATTACCTTTAATTATATGGATAGCTAATATCCGTCACATCATGCAAGCCCAATTAATTAGCAATGACTCTTAAGATTTTCTTCCAGAATTTTTTATAAAATACCCAAATGCACTTTAAAAAAGTAGCATAATTCCCCAAATTTAAGATACGTTCTTTCCCAAAATTAAATGTCTTTTTCTCAGATAGAAAGAGGAAATCAGTTTAATTTCCTGAAATCAATGGCAAATTTAATTCGTTGAGGTATTTGCCACTAGAAAATCAATATAGTACGTAAAATTCCCGAAATATTAAGCTTTCTGCGATATAAGGAAAGAAAACATCCATAAAATAGGTATTATTCTACAATTTTTATGGAACACTTACAAATATATTTTCGTTAATTTAATTTACATATTGCTTTTGAAAACACGTGATATATTGTTTTTTTACTATTTTGTTTGAGCACTCCAACGCTCCACTGCAGCTCCAGTACTAATTTTCATACTAACTATATGTTTTAATGTAAAACAAAAAGACATACATATATGGTAGTATGGCTCATAAGAAATACGTTATTCAGCTAATTCTTATGTTTTTTAAAGGTGTAGTAACTACACCAGTAACTACAGTTTGTAAAAACTATTACATATTACATTTTAGCAGGGGCCGAATCAGTTATGACTTTTTACGAAAAAGGCCAACTTTACTTGTTATTCTTAACCGATAATAATTTGAAGCTAAAAAAACTAAGATGGAAAGGCTTTTTATTTGTTCTGAGCAAAAATTAAAATTTTTTCTGGTAATAACAAAAAGTCAGCTTGGCTAGAAAAAATAAAAAGCTGGACTTGCTTTTTATATTTTCACCGAAAAAAAGTCGGCCAGGAATAACAAGTAAATTAAACTTTTTTCGTAAAAATTTACAACTGATTCGGTCCCTTAAAATAAGAAGCCAACTTGGGTTTTTATACTTCCGGCTTCAAAACCTGATACTTCCCGCTTGAAAAAATACAAAGTCAAGCTGGCTTTTTATTTTTGCCAGAAAAAATAAAAAGCTTTTCGAGCTTGGTTTTTTTTATTTAAAAAAAAAATTTAAGTTTTCAAAAACTTTACAGAAATCGAAAAGGCGTTTCACGGGACATCTTTTGGTATATTCTTTTAAATTCCACGATCATGAGATATCTCAGCTTTTTTTGTTTAAAATTTTCAAAATACCAGTTATTTTCGGTCCCTGCATTTTAGGGAATATTCCCTACATTTTAGGAATAAAACCCTAATCCACGTTTTCCAAGGTGGAGCTTTTCTTAATCTTATCGAAAAATTCCTAAGCTTTGTGGCACAAATTGTTGCCACTCACTTTAGGGACATTTTTGTTTTTCCTGTGTACTTTAAATTTAAAATATGGTGTACAAAAATTGCATACCCAATTGTTAAAATTGTTATGGTATAAGTTTATTTATTTATTCTCATCTATAAAAAACATAAGAAATAAAAAAATAGAGTTCTTTGGAACTAGGATAATAGAAGCTGAAGAAAACAAATCCTTATATCATTGTCGATCCACATGCCAAACTATTTGCAACCTATAGACAGAGTGCCGCAACACCTTTAAATCTAGAATAACATTTTTTATGAAAGTTGTAGATTTTGGTTGCCCGATTAAAATTGGGTGATTTATTATGTAAAAGATAGTTTCGAAATGCTAGCAATGCCTTCCTTCTACTTCAGCTTCAGATACTATCACTGAAAAAATACCTAAGTAATTTTTGACATAATGATGCTATTCCCGCGACCATCTGATAAGTGCAATTAAAAAAGTTAAAAAAAGGGGGGTATTTGCTTATTAACCCTACAATAATCACGTGGGATGTTAAGTCACTCCACACTTATGTTATTGGCTACCATTTAAATATGAAAACCAACAAGAGTTAGTCTTCATCTCAGTAGCTACAGTGTACACTCTCCTGCAAAGCACTTCTAGTCCCGGCGCGTGGTGATAACTACGATGAAACTAGCTAGGGTGACTCGGTACCCCATGAGACTCTTTACTTTACTTTTCGTTCTTATTAGTTTTTTGCTTGAAGGCAATATATTTTTATTTAATTTTATTTTTAATATTTTAATTAAGTAAATAACATTTGTTAACAAAAAACTAAACTGTTTTATAATAAAAAGTCTTCCCTCCAACTTTTTTCTACAGATAATTCAAAGTATTGGATTATATATCTCCTGTAAAAACAGACTGATATTTTTCTTAAGTGTTGAATATATTTTTGGGAACTTCTATCAATTTCCGATGCAATAGAAAAAGTGGAGAACATTTCCTGCGTTACATGTTTGGGTGACTGGGAGTGCCTCATGCAACTATAATTACGTACCAAAAAGTAAAGCGAGAAGTATAGGGTTAAAAAATATTGTAGCCCTCAAGCAAAAACAGTAAGTCGCAGCATTAAACAATAAAGCGTAAGGCAAAAAAAAATATTGACAAATATAAAAATTAAAAATAACAAGTAAAAAAGTTAGGATTAGTATAAGACCAATTCTTATGATACCCCAGATGAACGTGATTTTTGAAGTGGTTTTTCGCATATACTTCTAGAACGGTTCGTCGGACAGAAAAAATGATTATAACCAGTTTTAGAGGATTTCATATTCTAAGGAAGTTTTTAGTATAATAAGAATGTCTAGAACTGATCGTTTTTATAGTATACGTAAAAGACATAAATTTTTATATGGAAACACCAAGAAGGTTTTGTCCAATTTAGTTCATTTTTTATTTATTTTTTTTTCTATTACTATGAAAATACCATGTACATTTCAGCTCTGTGTGCTACAACGTTCTGAGGCAGTGTCCAAATATATAGTAGAAAAGGAAATATTTGTATGACAACTTCACGAAGTAGTTTCCCGATTTGTCTTATTTTCGCGCTTAATATTACTTTTTTTTTATTTTTAAAGTCCGTGTACAGAGTTTCAGCTTTCTAAGTGAATGCGTTCTCGAGTTATCGTGCGCAAGGACGGACGGACAGACGGAGAGATATTTAAAAATCAAAATAACTTTTAATATAATGCGTAGGTGTCCAATCCTTTTTGCTCTATCATCATTATTTCGAGGGTGTTAAAAACGTAATGACAAACTTAGTATACCCTTTCGATTTCATCTAAGATATAAAAAGCCAGCCAAGTGCTTGGATCCGCATGCGAGAGCGATGAACAGCTACAATTAAATCGCAACGCAATAATATACGTAGTGTTCGATATGAAATGCAACTGATAAAAGACAAGCATGCATGTGGAAATTGCTCCTAAATTTGATGGTTTTTATATTATGTCACCATATCTTCCAAAAAGAAAAATTTAAGAGAAAGGTGATAGAAAATCATTTCGGGATGATAATTGAATGCTTTTTTCTTATTAAGTTTTTTATACTTCCTTTTTTAATTTTATTAATTTTTTTTTTTCATTAATCACCATACGTGTAAATATGTAGATAAAATATAAAAGATATGGCTATCACCCGCAACTAAACTAACTCTAGGTGAAAAATCAATGATTTGATACCTCGCTCACAAGTAATAAATGATAAACAACTTTAAGCAGAAAAGTGATCGCTGCAAGTCCGTTTCATAGGTGCCTCCTCATATTAAAACATTCTTCAACAAGGTCAAAACCAATCTTTACTTTTCAATTGCATTCTAGAAGTCCTTAATTTGTTTTGGTTTGATTTACTCATAAACCGTTCCTTAATTTCAAATGTAGATGAGCTACATATCTATAATTTGGCAAACCCTAATTTTAATTTACCTACTGCGTATATTAAGATACATATGTATATCTATTTACAATATTGGCATATCAGTGTACAGAAGATTGAGTTAAAACAGCCGGAAGGTCTGAGTACAGATCCTTGGGGAACACCAGAAAGAATGTTCATTATTTATGCGTTTTCACCTGCATTAATTAAACACAAAGTTACTCACTAATTTTATTTTCCGATGATGATAAATGAAAACTAAATCAAAACAAAAGCAATTTTATGTAGTCCATATAGTTAGTCTTATCGAAAACCGAGAACAAGGAAAGTCCCATAGCATTAATGTCAATTAGAAGCGTACTTAATTTAGCAATTGCTTTAAGGTGTTTGTAGCTCAATATGTTCTCCATTGTATTGCTTTGAAAAAGTATTTGCGCCTAATAATTTGACGATAATTACAGAATTGAGTTGGGTTTTTTTTTGTTTTTTTTTTTTTTTGTTTTTAACAGGTACGGCGAATGCTTCCTTCAACGAAGCTTAGACAATATTTTAGTGGAGTAATTACGTCTGCTATCAGGATTTTGTCCTCTATTAGAAGTAGAACTTCTACAAATTTAACAATTATACCGAGTGTATTGTATCAGTTTGGAAATACAATTTTTTGTATGTATATAGGTATTAAATCTGATTTAATTATTGATATTAAAACTAAACAACTTTTCTCTATTCTTGCGATAAATGGCTTCAAACCGAAAACTACATATAACCAATTTATCGAAGAGATAAAATGCGATTATAAATCAATACCACTCCATCTACTTAACCATGATACATTAAGTGAATTTTTATTTTAAAACATAATCTTGTATGCCCTGTTTACTACATTACGAAAGCATATAAAAAAAAAAAAATTTAAAGGACATGTATAACACCATATGTAAGAAGCTTTTTATTATAATTATCACGTGGCAAATCCAAAGCGTGCTTCTTTAGGATAATCCTCAGCTTACCTCAAAACACAAGAGCCAAAAACCCAAAAGAGTTTGAATGTACTCGTATGATGTGCATATTGGCAATCATATAACTAATATTTCTGGTTAAGTATATGCGTGAGTGAAGCAGACCTCTCTTTACTGAAATATTGATAAAGTTTTCGCAAAAGTGAAATGATGCCTAGACATTTCACTATGAATTACGTGCAGAAAAAAGTATTTACTATTAATTACTCTTCGAATTGAATATTCTGCTTTTACTGTTAAAAATAAATCCGAATACATTGAGTAAATATTTTACCCTGTATTAAAAATATACCTACAATCAACGTCGTATAATAGCAATTTCAATAACAAAAAAAAACAAAAAACAGTACTTTCTCATAGTCATCTTAACATAAATTTAATTAATAAAATTAACCTACATATTATGAATGAAAATTTGTGATCTAAATTTCTGTTTTAAAAATTGAATTAAAAATAGATACATACAAAACTTTCCACAGTTTACTCCAATTTACTCCAATATATATTCACCGGAAATTCACATCCAGCTGATGTCGAAAATTTGCTCACCAAATGAAAAAGAAATCCAAGGAAACACACGCAATAAAATATAAACAATAAAAATATCACTGCAAAAACACGATCACTTTCTCCGTTGTTTTCAAGACCAAAAGAAGAAAAAAAAAACAGAAAAAAAAACGAAACTGGAGGAAAAGTTCTCACAAAAGAAATGAGTTGACGTCAACTTGAGATCTACTTCCTTGCTTCGGATAATTTTTACAACAGCGAAATCACGATAATATTTTTTAGTTCATTAAAGGTCTTGATGCCCGGTTTTATCCAACACTAAACTTTTTTATTCAGTCCTTTTCGTTATCGCGATTTTTTTTTTCAAAAACTTTAAAGAAATTATGATCAATTTTCCATACATATGTAGAGTCACAATAGACAGAGTCACACTATATGAAGGAAAAAAAAACAACAACAACAAACAAACCGAAAACAAACCGTCAACAGAGCGAACGAAAAAGTTCGACCTTCTTGAGTAAAATCTCAAAGAAGTCTGACTTGCATGCGAAACGATCGCAACTGAAAGCGAAAAATTACCTCAACGAATGGTACGACTGAAATCAAGAGATTGGGAACTTTGAATTTCCTTCCAACTGCTTGCCGAAAGAAATTTAAGTAAAATGCTCAACACACCATACCAACTCAACTTCCATCCAAAGACCCATGGGGCAAAGCACTTTCCGCTTGCGCATTCGAACAATTGCAACTCTCTCAAGATACTCACAAGTAAGCACGATCGGCTTGCGTGAGCGTAGTAGGTAATGTTGCGACGACAGACTTTTGTTGATAACATTATACCTCAACTCAACTCTCGATTGGGTTCAGTGAAGAAAGAAAACAGAAAATTCCCCAGGTGATCTCGCTTGCAGCACGAACGCAACGGTTAAAATTGTTGACTGATCTTGGACGTTTGGCAAGGTGAGGGTTTCCTACTATTTTGCACATCGAACACAAACCTTGCCCCAAATGCAAGAGCAGAATCATCACTGCTCACCACTGATTGACCCCTTGGAAAGTCCAAGAGCTAACGTAACCCCAAGTAGATTAGTCACATGAGTAAATGGACTCTCTGACAAAATATTGAAAGTGAAAGGACAGAGACATCTAGTAAGACAGCAGCGGTTGTTTTTTGAACCGCTTTTCAACCGATCTCTTTAGTAAGTGTGACTTATCCGCAAATCAGGTGGACTTTTCCAGTTTACGAGTACATTTTAGTTGAAGAAAAAAAAAACTCACTGTGAATTGAATATAAATAATTTTATCGAGAAAATCAATGCACAATAAGAAGTTGCAAAGTCTCATACTGGGTACCACAAGTTATACTTTAATTTGGAAATTTATCGGTTCAGCGATTGTAAAGTTCATAAAGAATCTGTATACAAAATGTGACCAGAGTTATATAACTATTTGGAAGCTTTCACAACGATCTTTATACAAGTCTGAGGTTGAGTTTTCTAATTTTAAGTTTTTTAGTCGAACATAAATAATAAAGACTATTAAAGAAATGTGAAAAAAAAATTTTTATGGTCAATAAATTAATATTTTCTATCTATTTATTTACGTATGATTAAATTCAAGATTAGAAACTGGTGGAAACTTCATCGATAAAAAGAAAACAAAAATAATTCTTCGTAGTTTTTTATAAAATTCCCTTTTCTTTGAAAATCGCAGAGCATATGACTATGACTAGTATTTATGGCGGTTTAAGGTAGCATTTTCACATGTAATTTCTATTTTTTTTTTTTTTAATACGGCATCATCATCAGTTTATTATATCGAAATTAGGATATCCAAAGCGTTCAGTTAAAAATTATTATTCTTTGCACATTTTCAGAAGTGCCTTCAATTCATTGGGAGGGATAAGTAGAGATGTAATTGTTTGCTTCTAAAAATGTAAAAAATGTGAAAAAAAAAACTGAAAAATAAGAATATACAATGAGTGTGTGCGTTCTGTGCGCAGAAAGTTGGTGCCGGTTTTTGAAAAAGAAAACCCAATGGACAATAATTCAAATTTATTAATCTCCTCAATAAAAAAGTTATAATTTATAAATAAAATTCAATAACAATTATCGAACCTACCACCTAAAAAAAACTTAAATCTACTAACACTTTAAAAATTGAAATAAATTCCAAATTCTAATAAAAAAAAACTAAAAATTCAATAAAATTCAGTAAAGTTTCAACACTGAATTCAATGGGGTGTAGAGCTTCAGTTTTTTACTCCTGAAAAAAAAGAAAAAGAAGAATATATGTTAATTCAGTGGAAATATACTTCCATAAACTAACAATTAACATAAGTAAACTTCGTAATAAAACTTCCGTATGTGCTGCAGCTGCAAGCAGAATTACAATTCTGCTACTAGGTATTTTTAGCAGACTAGACTCAATTTGTCAAAGGAGAGTTACTGTAGCGTTTAACGACGTCATCCGTGATATTTATAAACATCCTCGGAGCGCTCGTGTATCTGCTCTTGCTACGTCCCTGCTTGGTATGTTTGTAGAGGCTTATTGGACTCGGCAGAGGCTCATCTTCCTTCATAGGCTAATTTACACTAAATCCCCTGCATATCTCTCCGAAAGCCTACAGTTCTTGCACTCGAATAGATGTCTTTAACTCCTTGTCCCAAGATGTGCATCTAGGTACGGTGAGCGATCTTACTTCGTCCAAGCTGCCCGAAAATGGAACTCTCTTCCAAATTTAATTCAGCGTACTAGTTCCGGCCTGACCTTTGCTAAACCTTTGCTAAGCTAGTCAAAGATTACCTTAACTAGTTATTAGATTGTGATTGGTATTTATTCTCAAATCTTAAAATTCTTGTTGCATTGTTTTAATTAATTCTTAATTTCGTTTATTTTTTTTGTCGTGTCTTTTGTTTTTAATTTGTTGTATTTTTAGTTATTTACTTATTTTTTATTTCTGTTCATTTCTTTGGCCCTTTATCTCTAAGTTCTCTATTTATTTTTCATCTTTGGATTTCCTTTTTTTCGATTTATTCATTTATTTATTTATTATTATATTTATTTTTATTATTATCTTATTTTTGCTTTAATTTTAATGTTACTTATGTTTTTTTCAGCTAAGTATACGTCATAAGATTTTGTAATCTTCTGTACAAGGCCGAATAAATGTATTGTATTGTATGTGCTGCAGTTGGAATTGAATTATACTGCTGCAGCAAAATTAGGAGGCAGCATTAAACTTCTGAGTTTTGGATTTAACAGAATTAAACTTCTTTTACAGATAGAATTAAACTTCTATGCTAAAGGAAAAGACAATTAGACTTTTTTATTTTGCCTAGGAAAACCTCAGACTGGCCTTTTGGAGGAGGATGTTTCAGACAAAAATCTGAATCAGGAATGGTAATTACTGTTGCGGCTCGTCTCCTTTTTATAGCCTCTGCAGATAGTTATGCAATGCTAGTTCCATTTATTCGAATTCAGATTGTGCCAAAAACAGCTGACTGTCGTAATGTCACTTGATGACATTGGAAAATTGTAAACATACGGATGGACGTGGGATTTGTTGTGTATGTTGCTAATATTTTACATTTTTATTTGAAATAATGATGTTTTTGTATATTTTAAGAGATAAATATAGTTGGAAGGAAATTGGGACGCACTGGAGCAGGCATAGGAATTTTTTGGATGTTAGATGAATACTTTTGATTGGTTTATTTAAAATTCAAATTCATTGTATGTTTTTTTTTTGTTTTTTTTTTTTACGAAATATATCATCGAGGAATTAAGTGGTGGACTTAGATGGAGTGATTATGAAAACATGTTAGTTTTCTAAAAATTATAATAAAAATATCTTAGTCACCCTGAATATGGATAAGGTCGCATCTGTTAGGATGCATTGTATGTATACATACATGGTGTCCCGGAAGGGTACCGCCATACTTCACCCGTATAATCTTGACATAAAAAGGAACAGAAAAGTCCAATAGGATATGTGTCCTATCTTGCGTATTTTTTGGGTTATTGACTCGGTAAATACTTTGGGAAAATAAAACGCACCTAGTAATTTTTTGGCAACAAATTAACTTTTAAACTGAGTATTTAAATTTTTCTAAGGTGATATGCTTTCCTTTATTTTTGACTTAGAAAGAGTCGTCGTGCTTTTTGAAAAAAATAAACTCCAATTTGAAAGTAATACATTTCGAAAATTTTTTACAACAATGGGGTGCCCAAGTATGGGAAAAACTTTTTCATTTTATGATATTTTAAATTCTCAAAACAAACATTTACCTAAAATCAATGGTTTCAAAATCCAAAAGCAAAGTACACCTCAGGTACCCCAACCTAAACTAATTTCTACCACCCATATTCTACATATTTTGTTTTATCCCCAAGAACTATTATTTTAAGTAAAATTTTTTATTAGATACCCGCATTAATGGTTTATTAAAATTCAATGATTATTAAGAATAAATAATTTATTTTAATGTGTTAAGATTATTCATATCGAATACATTAATTTACTAATCTTAACTGATATTAATAATTAAATCTAGGTTAGCTTAGCTTACTTACTTTGTACAATAAGTGTTCGAAATGAATCCCATTCGCTCGAATACACATCCTATACCTTCGTAAAAATTATTGGCGAACTAAATTTAATTCAGAAGTCCCATTATTTATGTCGTTGGAAATTTCTAATATTTTTTGCTGAAGTTTCACCGATGTTGACAATGGCATGGAATACACATTTTCTTTTAAATAACCCCAGAAATAGAAATCCAGAGGATTTAAATCTGGAAATTTCGGTGGCCACGTAATTGAGCCAAAGCGTCCCATCCAATCGATATGTGAGGAAATTTCTGGTGTATATATTCGCGTACGTTTCGTCCTGAGTGTGCAAGAGCATCATCATTTTGAAGCCACACGTTGAATCGAGTACTCAGAAACACTTCTTCCAGAAGAGCCGGGCAGTTCATTTCGGAAAAAATCTAGGTAAATATCTAAATTAAGTGTGGAAGGTAAGACATAAGGTCCAATAAAATGATTCCCCACAATTCCTGCCAAGACATTTATGCTGAAATCGTATTCGAACGCAGTCTCTAGTACTGCTCTAAGATTTTTGGTACTCCAAATGTAACGGTTATTCTGATTAAAAAGGCCGATTCTCCTGAAGCTCTCATCGTCTGTCCAGAGTATGTCTTGATAAAGCCGATTCTTCTTTGGCTTTCAAGAAGTATTCTCCATTCGCTGGGTGTAGTCGCACGATAACAAATCCTGGACCTTTTGGTAGTGGTAAGGATACAAACGTTCAATTTTATTTATGCGATAGACCACCTGAGCACTCCCGTTATAAACGAAATGCGCGAATATGGCATCTTGAAAAAATACTAATGGCAGTCAATTTTAGCCACAATATGCACCAGGAGAAAAATATTAAGATGACCAAAAAACCAAGGAAAAATAAAAGAAAAATAAGATATTAGGAATTAAAAAATATAGAAAATATTTCTGCTAACTTTCTTCTTTGCTGGCTAGTTTACAAACTTTTCAATCGAATTGAAGATTTAGAGCAATGCAGCGAGCTACCATCCAGCTAACATCCAGTGCCGTAAGTCGCATAGTTTAGTACTGTAGGTGTGGGTGATGAATCATTTTTTAATATCCTTTTTTTACAAAAAGTCATTTTTTAATAAAATGTAATTTAGGGTGCAAACAGCAGGAGGCATTCAAACCAAACTTTTCTCCGTTTTACACACCGGCATATATAATATGAACTGCTCGATATGCTATTTCACGCGGGTACAATTCTTTGTGTCAAAAATAGTTCTTAGGTCGGTGCCAACAGTGAAAAAAACCTTTCGAATTTCTGTTGAGTAACTATGAATTTATTGCCTTTGGTAAAACACTTTTTATCACTAATTAACCCAATTAATTAATTTAAAAACATTTATTTCGACGAACCCAATTATTTAATATTTGTTTACAGTTCTTTCTCAATTGGTACATGTTGCTTTTACCGAAAGAGTGAGTCCACTTTCTGCAGTGAGCCCACTTTCTGCAGTGTATTTCTAAGGACGTAGTCAGTCTATATTATACATGTCAGTGGTTTTACATAAGAACGCTGCAAATATTTTAGAATATTTGGAGTTCGGACTAAGTTAGGACTCTGATGTGGTAGTGAGGGAGTCTGTTTCGTGGCTTGGGAAGTGTTTCTCGAGGGTTTTGGATCACCCAAAGGTGGGGTCCCAAACTTAAATTCTGAGAAAGACCTATACACATACATCACATGCATACAATAATATTCATTGAAATAAATTTAAATTTCTGTAAGTTTTGGAATAAAATTGTTTTTCTTTTTAAGTTGAATTATATAAATAAACAAAATATAAATTAATAAACATATTTTTTCAAAAAACGCAATTAATTAAATATGTTTTTCTTCAAACTTAGGGGGGGTCAAGATCCGCCACTCTACGCAAGTGACTCAGATATGAGTCAGTGCCAGCGAGTGTAATAAATAAATAATAAATGAAATAACACTATTGTGGTTTTTCAGAAATAAGGATTAACAGGGGCAGACTCAGAAATTAATTTAGGTGGGGTACCTGAGACACACTTTGCTATGGGATTTTGAAACCGTTGATTTTAGGTAAATGTTTGTTCTGGGAATTTAAATGGTCATAAAGTGAAAAAAATGTTCCATACTTGCGCACCTCATTCTTATAAGACATTTTCGAGAAGTATTACTTTCAAATTGGGACTTATTTTGTTCAAAAAGCACGACGAATCTTTCTAAATCAAAAATAAAGGAAGGCATATTACCATAAAAAAATTTTAATATTCAGTTTAAAAGTTAATTTTTTGCTCTACAAAAATTACTAGGTGTGATTTATTTTTCCAAAGTATTTACTGAGTTATAGGGTAAAATGTAAGTTTCAGAGCAGATCCTAAAAACAATCAGTTTTCCTTTAATAACTCCAAGACTACGCAAGGTAGGACATATGTCCTATTAGACTTTTCTCTTCCTTTCTATCTCAAGATCTACGGGTGCGGGGCGGTACCGTTCCTGGATACCCTGTGTATTTGGTGTTTTTGCCAAGAAATGTAATTCCATATAAAAACATCTGACATTTTTCAAAAACACTTACATATCCTGTATCACAGTGACCCACAAGTTACCTACTAATTGGAAATTCAAAATAGATTTTCAGCACTTTTGAGTAACTCCGTGTGCGAAGAGCCTAAATGTCACTTCGGCTAAACTCAATAAATCGAATTATGCGGTTTTTCGTGCAAGCCGATTTTCTTGCATGAAATTATTTGTCCCAACAGAACTTTTCCCTTTATCATATGGTTAGCTGTTTTTGTGAGAGCTAGTCTCGGACGTGGGAGGGAATGCCGGATTTTAATGGACAACTTAGTTTTTTTTAAAATCCAAATATAAAATTTTTATTAATACGTAAAGTATTATAAATTCATTTGCTTAACCTATATCACAAAATTCATTTTACTAAAAACTAACCTACAAACTACTAAAAATTCAATATAAAATTCAATACGAAAATAAAAAATAAACAAATTAAAATTCAAAATAAAAATCAATGAGCTCCCGCTCAGGCGCTGCCAATTTTCTCCTCATTCTGAAAAAGGGAGAGAAGACTAGAATTATTATGTGTCATAAAAACACAGAAAAAGGGAAAATTTTAATGCTGCTAGTGCGTGAGGGCACAAGGGCAGCAAAATGCTTCTAACAGAAAAACTAATTCAGATTAGTCTCTGCTCGTACGTGAGGGCACAAGGAAGTAAAGTGCTATAATCAGTAAAACTAGTCAGATTAGTCTCTGACAGTATTCTGAGCTTACGCAGAATTGTAGCAATATGCTACTACAAAGAAGAAGAAGAGCAGATTAATCTCTGCAGCAGAATTATTCCTCTGCAAATATGAGCAGGAGATGTAGCAGATTATTCTCTGCAGCAGAATTATTCTTCTGCGTAAATGTGAGCAGGAGGTGTAGCAGATTATTTTCTGCAGCAGAATTATTCTTCTGCTTAGACGTGGGCAGGAGTATTGCAGATTAATCTCTGCGCAGAATTAATCTTCTGCTTAGGTGTAGGTAGGAAATTTGGAATTGATAGGATTTTCAGATTAATCTCTGAAATATAGAATTAATCTTCTATAATGAGGTTGGGAATATTCTTGTACTTAGATTAGTCTCTAAACTAGATGAGCTCTGGACCAAGAAAGATTTTCTGCTGCGGCTCGTCGGCTTTATATAGCCGCCGTATCCAGTTATGAGCTCTCGCCTCTCGGTGTTGCCCTAGCGACGTTTGTTGGATTTGATGACTGAGGCGAAATCAAAATGATTTGACGTAATGTCACGATGTGACATTACGAAATGTAAATATACAGAAGGACTGTATGCTTCAAGTAAGTTGATGAATTTTTTTATAAAATTTGTTCAAAATAATAATAATTTTATATGTTTTAGGTATTCTATCTCTTCGTTGGAATCTTTGGACGTCGCTAGGTCAAAGGAAGGAAATTTCCAACAGTCAGAGAAGTGCTTTTTGTCGATTTCATTTAGAATTTTTTTTTTGTGGTTCCTTTATTTTGTCTTTTTAGGAATGTGTTTACATCGGGGAATCACAACACGTCGGTGGACTGAACAAGATAATTTTCATTTCATCAGCAATCAAGCAAAAATATCCTATGCAAAGAACATAAAGACTCGTGACAAAGTAGTAGCAGATGACAAGGAGTTTGCACCTTTGCAATTCAAATATAAACAAGCGGGGACGACGGCTCGTCTCAATATGATTTGGTGGAAATTTATATAAAATAATTAGAATGAGTTAGACTCAAGAAATTTTTCATTGAACGATTGTGAAATACCAAGAGTAACTATTGAAATTCCACTTTTGAGCAGGGCATTTTATTCACCATTTCGAAGCTTTGAAAAACTGGTTAATTTAAATGCTCTGTACCGAGTTAGACTCCTTTACTCTTTTAAATTTTCTTTAATTTTTTATTTTCTAACTTTTCATCTTTATGTATATTTTATTATGCTATTCTTACTACATACTTTTTATTAATCTCTGCTTTAGGGCCGTATGGTATATAATAATACTGTTAGGATATATAGTTCCAAGTAAAGAGATGGTAAGAATATATATATAAGTCCCAAGGAGAAAGACTATTGGGACGTATTATCCCAAGCGACTTTACAATAACTAAAAATACACAAAAATTCAAAAAAAAATATTTATTTCATAATCATATTTTCTTCGCATATGTATGTCAATTCTGTCCATAAGGGATCTTTAAAGAAATATCACGAACGCCATCGTCCTCCAAACAAATCGAAAAATACTGCCTATTGCAAGAAATCTGATATTTGTGAGGTATATATCAGGCCAAATCTTAAATCAGATAAAGCTTCTAATTCATAAAGGCGAAGAAATCATAGTTTAATAAGAAAGTCATCATCAAATGATATGTGACCTTGAGCACTGAGAGAAAAAAATTACCTAAAAATAAATTGAAGAAATTCAATAGGATTTCAGGGGCTAAGATTTTCATGTAATATGAAAGTTCAAAAACACCATAAAGAAAATTTGTTTGAAATTCTGATGGGTCTTTTATGAAATATTCATATGAAATCAAAAGAAAATCGAATAAATTTGCAAAGACCCTTCATATTGAAAGAAGCTGGCTATTTAAAAAGGAAATATTTTTAACTGTGTTAAAGTGTGTTAGAATAAAAAAGTAAAATTTGTTTGGTAAAATAAGAAATCTCTTATTATTTTGAAATCTTTTTGGTTTGAAAAGAAAACAAGCAGATGTAAATATTCTAGCTATGGTTGTTGTATAGAAAAAAATGTTGTCAATGTGTGTACTATTGTCCAACATTTATGAACAAATCATTACTGCACCGTACATATCTACATATAACGGGTGGCGCAAAAGTACTGCCACTATAAAAATTACTTATATTTTATTTATATGATATCTCCTGTCATTCTGATATCGAAAATTGTGTAGTAAACAAATGTAAAATTACTAAAAATAATCATGGACCGTTATATTCGCCAAGAACATGGAATAATTGGGCTAATGTTTTTCCGGAATAATTCATCATTGATAAAACACAACGTGAATTTCATCGACGCTTTTCCCGCCGTCCGGCATCGGTTGGTCGCACAATGCGACGTTTTGCCGCACGCCTCGAAGCAACTGGCGCCACAATGGATGGACCTATATCTGGCAGACCAAGAACAGGCCGTTCAGCCGAAAATATCGATGCTGTGCGCGAAGATGTGGAAGAGTGTCCAGAAAAATCAACGAGGTGACGTGGCACGCAATTGGGCATTTCCAGGCGGACTCAGCAGCGTATTTTGGTCAAAGACTTGAAGATGTTTCAGTATAAAACTCAGATAACTCATCAGCTGCTGCCTACTGACCACCGAGATCGTCTAGAGTACAGCCTGCGCATCATAATCCTGAACGTTGAAGAGGATGATTTTTTTTTTTGTTAATTGGTTACGAGTGACGAAGCGCATTTCCATCTCTTGGAGCATGTCAATAACCAGAATACTCGCTTCTGGGGCACCAAAAATCGGCGAATTATTCCAGAAACACCTTTAAACCCACTAAAAGTTACTTTAAGGTGTGGGTCTGTGCTAAAAGAGTGATCCGACCTATTTTTTCGAAGAAGCTGCAAGCAATGCGATTACTGTCACTGGCGAGCGCTATAGAGTTCTTGATACCCAGTTTGGATGAATTGGGGCTGGAGCACATCTGGCTCCAACAAGACGTGGCCACGGCACACACAACGCGCGACACTATGGACTTAGTGAGGGATCTCTCATTTTGGCGATTTTCCTTGGCCTGCAAGATCACCCGATCTGACCTGTCCAGACTTCTTTCCTTGGGGTTGTTTGAAATCACTGGTATATGTGAACAAGCCACAGACTCTCGCAGCCCTAAAAGAAAACAATCATCAAGAAATAAGGAACATATTGCAGAAAGTGCTTCAGCAAGTTATGGAAAATGTCATAAATAGGGCTGAAATGTGCATCAACTCTGGAGGTCACCAATTAAGAGATATCTTCTTCAAATCCTAATGCGATGAAATTTCATGGCACACATATACATATATATAAAACTAATTCTAGGTTTCTAATTTAGAAAAGAAGTTGTAGCTGAACCAAGTAGGGTCATAACACTAAATACCGGTACCTTGGATCTGATGGGCGCATGGATATAATTTTTATGTTTTCCTTGTAAATCCCAAAACATATTAAAACTTTTAAAAATAACAAAAAATATTTGCCACTTCTTCTGCATTATTTTTCTTATAGACGTAAGATTTTCTCAGAGAGCCTATTGCATATCAGCAAGGATAAAATGTAAAACAGCTTCACCTAAATAAACTAAATTAAAGGAAGCTTTCCTTCTACAAAAATACCAGGTCGGTCATTAATGTCAATCTAGAATTTCTAGCAATCTGAAATACCACCGATAGATAGACACAATTTTAAATCTTCCGTATACAACAAACAACGGGACTGATAAAAGGAGCATAAACAGTAGCTTTGCGCCTTTGTACAATTCCGCTAAAATGTATGTAGTCTTGTTATTTGCTTCAAGTCATGTTTCTCTTTTTGTTTTCAGATAATATCCATGGCGAATTTCATACTACATCCAATTACTGTGGCTGCTTCAATATAATAAAGTCGACCTCGTTATCGTAATCATCTTTATGCATGGCTGGACATTCAACTGAAACGTCGTTAAAAATAAAATTTAATTTAACTGAAAAGTTCCACTATTTATTTTCAACCGACAATCCAAGATTATTTCCTATTCAAAAGTGAAATTATTTTATTAATTTGAAAGCAAAATTTCCGTTTTACAGTATTGGTACTATCGGAAATCTTTGGAATATAAAATCGACAACTCATCAAAAATAAAATATTAACTAAATTTTTCCTTCCAAACTTGGAACTTTTCGAATGTTTTGAAATTTACCATTTGATACATAAGAATAAATTAAAAATTATAGAAAGAAGTATAACCAAATAAGAAGCATATTTCTTCCGTAATAAATGTGAATTTGTATCAAGGTCAGAGTTTCTCTAAATATTTTATGAGGCTTATAAACATCTTATAAAATTTCTTTTCATTTCTCCAAATACTAACTGTTTCAAACTACATTTGATATTTTATATATATTCATACAATTGGATTGTACAACACAATTAACAATCTTTTAGATATGTGCAGTATAATACATATTGAATTGGACATTACTAAAATGTAGACTATATACAAAAGAAGATTAAATCGAAAAGAACGAAAAATTTAAAAAAAAAAAATCTAATAAAGACTAATCACTTAGCTAAAACCTATAGTTTGACCTACTATTGCTGCCGAGGATGCACACTCTCTATGATCCTGTCAAAATATCTACTAGTTTCTTCCGCGAAATGCATCAATCATGCACGTCCTCGGGATCCCAACAGGGAGAGTATTCCATAATCTAGGTACATGAACAAAATAACGATGATCAGTAGTCGATTGATAATTATAAGCGGATTATGAAATAAAGTGCAAACATGAAATTTCAATGTAAAATTCTACTAATTTGAGTTCTTTAAATTTTGATAACTGGAGTAATCGTCTTCCTCAAAGTACAGCTCCCGTAACAATAATCGAAAATGGTCAAATCCGATTAAAAAAAAATACAGCACATGGTTCCATGTTGTCGTACGGATCTTTCTCATGATTTAGTGTTAATGATGTTGGTATAAAATAATATTTTTTTCCTTTTGCTACGATATGATAAAATTGGCAGAACATAATCAGTGGTATGTATCGGATATTTATCTGCAAAGCAATGTGGGTCACAAGGCAGGTTATACCCGGATAAATATAGCAATATTGAAAGAGATGATAGATGTGACTGTTATATACAAAACATTATTACGGTAGGCGACTATGCTTATACCTCTGAGCAATAAGAATTTAAAATTCGCTTACATAAGCGGGTAAGTACCACAACATTTTACTTTTTTTTTAATATTTACAATTTTTTTAAATACTGAAATCTCTAATCGATAGACTGACTATGTTTGCAAATGCATTTTTTCTGATTATTTCCTTTCGGTACATATTTATTTATTTCGAGGAAAAAATTATAATTTCTGTAAAAATGCTTTAATAGATATCAGTTTAATATTATACAAAAAATAAATGTGTCAAAGGATGTAAGGGAAAGGAATTAAGGATTGTTGCCATATGGCAACAAAAGTTCTGAAAGGTTAATAATTGTGTTAAAATTCACTTTTTACATATTTATTTTTAAGTAACTATATTAGCAATATAATTAAAGTAAAAAAAAAAAACAGACTTCAAACCGTGAATGGAAACATAACTACATATATCCAGAAACATAATAATTATAAAATTAATAACACTCGTATTAATTAAAAAAAAAATTAATTTAAAAAGTTCATTCATGCTTATGATACGATATGAAGCAGTTTTTATTTTGCGTTGGAATACATAAATGAATATTGCACTTCTTACACTTGTACCGTGTGAAACTGCTACAATTATCCAACTTACATCTAGTTTTATTCATGGTGTATTCGTGCCAGTGATTACAGCAGTCATATCTTGTCGATACACTGGGAGCACTTTCGTAGGTTCTTCGAGGAGCACTTTCGTAAGCTTTTTGTGAGCTCGTTTTGATTGAGCCTCCGCCATCGCTTTCAACATCACTTATATCCAGGCGTGGGCGCCCGCGTTTTCTTTTTTGTTGTGCTGAAGATATAAGGAGCGCAGTCGATATGTCGTTTCGAAAGTCTAGTAGGTCCATACGTTCTTTATCAGGTGTGTTGAGAGCATTGCAATCGCGTGGATATTCCAGCCAGGAGTTGCAAATGGCTATATCAATCATATGATCGAAGACTCGCAAAGTCCACTTATTGGTTCTAATGCTTATCCTGTAGAGAGAAAGTAAAAAGTCTACTTTGTCGACGCCACCCATATGTTGGTTATACATCCTTACAATTTCAGGTCGCGCAATTTTAATGTTTTTTTTTCTTTTCTTGGCAGAACCTTTCAACTTCATCCACACTTTCATCTCCATAAATTGAAGAGGACATCTGAACAAGACCGCTGTCATACCATCGAAGTAAAAATACATTTGTAGATCTTTCCACATGGAATTCGTAACATCCTCGACTTATTTTTTTTTAATTCTTTCTCAGATTTCATTTCAACTTTTCCCATCCTATTTGCTCTTATCGTACCAGTTGCCAAGATACCCTGCTCTTTTAGCTGAATTATTAGGTTTATTCCAGTAAAGTAGTTATCAAATAATAATTTAAAGTTTTGGTCTTTTGAAATCGTTCTTGATAGCCGCATAACTATATCATAGCAGAATCCCATCTTAGTGTTTCCAATTTCCGTATTCCTTCCTTGGTATACTTCAAAATCTTGAATAATACCATTTGAGCTACATAATACGAAAAACTTTAGGCCCCACTTTATTGGTTTTTTGGGCATGTATTGCTTTAGAGATGATTTTCCCTTAAACGGTATCATCAATTCATCTATGCATAAATTTTCCTCCTTTGAAATGCTTGTACATCTTGACAGAATTGCGTCGATCAATGGACGGGCTTTCCACCTGATTTTCACTAACAGAAAATTTCAAGCTGTTTCTAATCGAATGGAAACGATTTCTTGAAATAGTATCCAGAAAAGCACTTATTTGTGTTGCTTTTTCCCAATACATTTTAATACGTGGAAAGTTTATTGTCCCTATGATAATTTCCAAACCAATCAACAACAAGCTTCGATTTCCCTCTCATAAGTGCATACTGATTTGTAGCTTGTAAAATTTTTGTGTACAGTTCTTCGCTGAAATATTGGGCTGAAGTATGTGATCGGTGTTTTCACATTTTCTGCAACATATCACTCTCCAACAAAAACCGCCTGTGGATTTTTCCAATTAGTTTTCACCCAACGAAAGTCCTGTCTTTTTCAGGTTGGCATAGTTGATGGACCTGCGTCATCCATTTCATTCATTGGAACCTTGATTTCATCTACTACGACTATATCCGGTGCGTCATCAGCCTCAACATCCATCTGCTCACTTCTCATGTTGTCAAAATCGGCTAATATCTTAGCTACATCAAAGTCCTCGTTTTCTTCATTTTCTTCTTCCGATATTTCCGAATCCTCAAAATCTTCTAAAATTTTCTCCACATTCTCTTTAGTTATTTTCGTATATTTGCGAATATTCCCTGAAAGAGAAAATCACTCACAACACGCAACAAAATACAATGTTGCCATATGGCAACAATTGGATTCGTATAATTTTTATACCATAAAAGCAAATTGTTCCCAAATGGCAACAACCAAATTCACGTGAATTGCGTAACCAGTAAAATTAAATTTACACGAAATTTTTCAGCTGAAAACCACAATTGAAGCTGCTTCTTCATATTCAAATGCAAAATTTAAAAAAATTCTAGGAATTGATGGGAATATAAGCATACAAACTAAAACATACCCCTTCGATTTTCCATTGTAATCCACTTATTACTTTTGAACTGTGGCGTAATCTGATTGTAAATGATAGTCGAAACTGCGAGATTTACTTTGCGAAAGTCTAATAATGGGAAAAATGACGATAAAAAGAATTATAACGAAGACAGAAAGAAAGAACAATAGTTGAAATGCGTGTTGCCATATAGCAACAAAAAGACCGAAAGGGTTTTAAATTCAAAACTTTAAGCACATTTTGTACTGTGTTTGTATTCGTTTCGTAATGACAGTAATTAAATTCTAATATTTTGAAGGTGGACAAATTTTTAGAACCCCCTTATTTTCAGATAATATTTCTTGGTGTTGCCTTTGTATGACTGACATAATTTAAGCAGCAGTTACAATTTCATAAAATATGAAATGTCGAAAATGTTGAACTGGCGCCTTAGAACATATAACGAAAAGGATTGGCTATGCTGTGTAAAATTCGTTTACGTGTGAAAAGCATTTCCACTTACGACACGAAGGGGAAATGGTAAGAGGGGTATCGCCTTGTTATTCGTGAGTTCGACAATTCTAATTTGTTTTTGGAATTTCAGATTTCATCATTTTTATGGTTTGATTTAGCGATTTTGTAGTAAATAACTAATTAAAAGTGTTTTTTACTTATTAGTAGTATGTTACAATAGTGAAATATTGTTTTGTAAACGGGATTTTATATTATCGAGACTCCGGGGTCTTGAATTATTGCGATGAAGTGCGCTGTGCTGTGCTGCAGACACAACCGCTGGATATTCTTGTTTTAAATAAAATAAGAGTGAAATATTTGTAAAAATAAACAGCCGTAGCAAAAAAATTTAACATTTTCCAATGCTAGGTTGTTTGTTTATAATTGAATTGTCATTGTCACGTTAAGTTACAGTAGCCATACAAAGGCAACGCCAAAAGATACTATTAGAAAATAAATGGGGCGTTGGAAAAATTCGAAAAAATGCAAAAAGTTATAAAAATATTATAAACTTAAAAATTAGCTTAAAATCTTTGTGATATAATGGGATCTCTTCTATTGAATCTCTTCAATACTTAATAAAGTTCCAACCACTAAATTATTCGCCCGGTGTGAAGATATCGTAGTTTACTACTTCCATGACTAAAACGCAAACACCGATGCGGCTCTACTACATGCAGAAAAATGCTTAAATTTTTCTTCCTCATAGCCTATCCTTTTTGTTATACGATCTAAGCCTGGCGCACAATAGGCAGTAGCACCCCCCGCCCCCCCGATTATAAGTCATACTGTCATTGAATTGCAACACGTATACTGTATTCGCACGGCACCCAGCTTCGTCGCTCGGTACCCAGCTTCCTTATTAGTTATTTATTCAATGAGTGCAAGTCAAATGCCTTCTTTTCACTGTCAAGTTAATTCATTTGACTAATTTTCCTGTTAATCTTGTTGTTCTAAATACTAATTTGGATTTCTATGAAGGAAAAAGTGGGTTATAAAAAAATATTTTTAAATATTGACTTTTAGCAACACTATCGTAAAATTCCTTTATCGTAGTCACTCTAAAAAGATAAATAATATAATTTTCCCCGCACGTGTCCCTATTTGTGTTAATTTTAAATGAAAAGCTTGGCTGTGTGAAATATTTGGCCTTGTAAGTGCGTGTATTCTTATGGTTTAAGTGAACAAAGTTTGAGATGTGCGAGAGAGATAAAATTATAAGAACTGTTGCAAGAATTAGAAAAAGATGGATATATTTTTCAATTAGTAAAATAAATTAACTTAACCATGAAATCGTGGCATTACTCTAAATATTTCTCAATCATTCCAGATTAAAGTAAAGAACAAATAATTCTATAAAAGTGAGTTTTTATCAAATTCACGAATCTTGATTTCTGCCGCGGGCCACCTGGAAATTTTAAGAAGGCATCCATAGGTTTAGACAAGGTTTCTTAGGCAAGTGCCACACTAGGCAATTGGTATGCTAATGTCATGATTATCAGCAGCACTAATATCTTAACGAGGGTTAGTTTAAAATATTAAAAATGAGTGATCGAAATTTTTTTTGCATAATTAGTGGACGTGTTGAAAAACGAAGGTGCCTGTGGGAATCGACATAACGCTTGGAGAGAAACTTCGTAGTAAATTGAAAAATGTTTACTGGCGTAATTTATTATTAAATTATACTCCATACTGAAGAGTATTAGGGTTACTATCAATACGAAACGCTTCTTGCAATCAATTTATGAAGTTCAAATTAGCAATTTACATTCGTTATTAGAATGGTTTCTCTCCTCCACATACGGAATATAATGCACCTTCCAGGAGACGTTGGTCTTCCTGGATTTTATCACTTATCATGTATGATAGTTGAACTTTATCGTTAATCAGGAATCATAGTTAGTTTTCCTTCAGATTTAAAAACAAATCCCGACTGTATTAATATATAATATACCCAATATTTTCGTTTACTTTGCCTTTTCCTTCATCTTAATGAGGCATGCCACATTGTAAGAGATAGTGATGTACTGATGTGCTATTGATTTTCTGATAACCAGCAAATTATTTGCATGTTCCTAATTTTTACTGACATCAGTAGATATTTTATTTTCAAAGTAGTTAAGTCACATTAGTTTAGATTATTAAAAAATAGTGAATGAAATTTTGCTTTAAAATTAGTCCAAAGTGCTGAAAAACGAATATGATTATGGAAATCGACGTGTGAATACTGTAAAAGGGATAAATTTGAAAAAGCTTGGAGAGAAATTTTGTCTTAAATTGGAAAAGATGGTACGTTTACTTGCTTAATTTCTTATTAAATTATACTCCGTACTGAAGAGTATTAGGGTTTCTGTCAATACGTAACGGTTTTTCCAATCAATTTTTAAATTTCAAATTTGCAATCAATTTAAAATCGTCTTTAGCATATCTTCTTTCCTCCATACACGAAAAATAGCTCACTTTCCAGGAGGCGTTGGGTTTCCTGGATTTTATCACTTATCATGAATTATAGTTGGAGTTATCGTCTATCATGAATGATGGCTTAATTTTATTATTGATCATGATTTATAGTTAGATATATTCCTTTATTGTTTATCATGAATGATAGTTAGTTTTACTTCAGATGTAGATGCCATTAAAAATTCCCGACTATATTAACATACCCTCCACATACCCAATATTTGGGTTTATTTTGCTTTTTTCTTCCATTCTTTAGTAATAAAAGCAGAAATAGCTCTTCCTTCTCCTGTCTGATTTCCATTTTGACCTTCGGAAGGCAAGCCAGAAAAGTCCTAATATTTTTAGTTTCGCTCGGTCTATTCTCTAATTGGCGCGGGCGTAATCAGTCGCACAGGTCAACGCGTCGTGGTAAGTCGTTGTTTTTGTAATATTGACTATGCTGGTTGCCAGTCACCTCAGTTGCTATTTACGTAACTCTTTTGTTTTTGTGTTGATAAGAAGATGGTGAGGTATCTCAAATTGAGGATAATGTATGCGTGCAGTCGGAGGAGGACAATATTATTTTTAATGACAGTAGAAGCAGTGACGACGAGGATATTCCGCTAGCCTAATGCGAACAAATTGCGAGGGAAGAATGGGCATGCTTGGTTTTCTGTTCCACCAGCTTCGAGTCGAACACCACGAAGAAATATTGTGACCATCCATCGACTGGCGAGAGGAGGAGAGGAGCTTGCAACTTTGTTTAGCAAGCCAATCGTTGATCCGATTGTGTTGTATACCAATCACGAAATTGAGCGACGTGCACCAAAATATACAGATCAACACTATGTTCACAAAACTGATAGCATGGAACTAACTAGAAGCGTTGATAGACATTTTGTTCTTTTCGGTCATAAACGAAGACAACCGTAAAAATGTGAAAGATATGCCGTCGCCATTTAATGCTGCTATATACAAATGCATGAATGCAAATCGTTTTACCTTTTAGCTGATTTGCCTACGATTCGATGATAAGCCCATTGACGAAAAACTTTTGAGCTTCCGTGGAAAATGTCCTTTTCGGGTTTATATAGCCTCAAAGCCAGATAAATTTAGACTAAAGATAGTAACTATATGTGATGCTAAGACGTTCTATATGTTTGATATGATTCCATATATTGGCAAAGCAACACACATAAAAACTCCTATAGATTATGTGAAAAGCTTAGTCGAAAGTATCAAAGGCTTTGGCCGCAATGTAACATACGATAATTGGTTCTCGTCTATTCGACTTGCTGACGAATTTTTAAAGGATTACCAACTTACAACCATAGGTACACTACGTAAAAACAAGTGGGAAATTCCTCCATATTTCTTGCCACATAAAAGTAAACCACCACTCACTTCTCAATTTTCTTTCGATCAGCAAAAGACTCTAGTTTCTTTTACACCAAAGCAAAACAAATCAGTTTTATTATTATCTACAATGCATTACGATGCCAAATTAAACCCAAAAACAAGCAAACCAGAAATAATGCATGACTACAAATCAACGAAAGGCGGAATCGACACTTTCGACAAAATGATGCAGTTCAGCTAGAGGTACAAGACATTGGCCGCTTCACTTCTTTTACGGCATGATTGATCAAGCAGGCATAAATTCTATATTTCTTTATATTGATGCTAAGCGCCCAAATAGTCCGGTCAATAAGTTCCGAAGCAATTATTTAAAACAACTGGCCTTACAATTGGCGGAGCCGTATATGACGCGTCGTTTGACTACAAAATTTGCCACGAGAATTAGTGATTAAAATACGGGATGTTTTAAATATGAACCAGGAACCTGCTAGAGGCGAACCCTCGGTGAAATTACAGAAGCAGGCAAGATGTACAACATGTCCAAGAAAACGAGACAAAAAAGTTACAACTTTTTGTGTAAAATGCAAATTGTCCGCATGCTCTAAACATCGTATGGATATTTGCCTTAACTGAATTTCATAAAGAAAATTTAATGTTAGAATTATAAAAACAGTTAAAATAAGACTTTTTATAATTTGTAATACAACAGGCTCCTTGATCTGATAATAAAAACATGTGATTTTTCATTGCAACATTATTTTATTTGAAATTGAAAGTGGTGGGGTTACGCACTACCCCTGTTGCTATTTACGTAAAAAAAAAACCTGGCCTGCCGACCTGTCGAAGGTTAAATGCTTGCGACTTTAACATAAAAGTCAGATCAATTCAAGTCCCACTGATGTGATCGCTTCTCAATATATCAACTGGTAATTATTTTAAAACTTCACCAACACTACATAAGCACATCAATAGTCTGATGTGCAACATGTCTTAGTATGCATAAATTACAATTTTATTCAATATGTGATCATTAAATAAATCATAAAATAGCAGAGTGTAGTAATTAAGAATACGCTAATTTGGTAACACTCTGAGAAATGCTCTTTTTTTGGGGTGAGAATCCAAAGAGATGACATTATTTGTTTCGAAATCTTGAATAATCCAGCCAGAACTTTGAAGGTGTTAGCCGCAAGAAAATTTATTTACTGAAAGCTTAATGAGCATTCGATTACCTGTTGATTTCAAAATATGTATTTCAATATTTTGAAAATATTAAAGAAATAATTGATGTTTTAACGCAATTGTAAAAAATAAAACTAACACACCATAAAAACTTTTCAGAGGGTTAAATTGGCCCAACTTTACCACAAATGCTTCAATGAAAATTGGACAAAATTGCCACTACATATTTCAGTGGCTCCAGCAAAAACAACAATATAACATCAAAGATTTTCGCGATAGTAGGCACAATTTGAGAAGGCTACCTCTGTTGCATGTTAAACCCTCAAGGTCTAACTTTAGCATGTATGAATCTATTAATCGCATGTGCATTACTGTTAATAATATGGCTGAGAATTTTGTTGTTGACATTTCTAAGCATGTTTTAAAAAAACATCTATATAATATTTAATTTTTTGTTATATTTAAATTTTTTTTTTAATTTTTTTTGTTATGTTGCATGTCATTTTATCCGGTGTTCGGTTTATGTTTAGTTTAACATATCTACTAATACTAACACCGACTAAATGATGAAAAGCATGTATTGTTGACCGTTTATATATCAAACGTGTCACTGCAGCGAGCTTGTGTTAAGCTGATTCTGATAGTCATAGTCATATTTCACTTAGATTTCCTGCTAGATTTTTATTTCATTTTTAATTTATCTATTCTGAATTTTCAAATTGAAAACTATTGCTTTTTACTTTGTACTTTTTACGTTTTACTTGTATAAGCTCCTGTTTCTATTTTTTTAATCCTTAATATTTAATTTTTATTTTGTTTTTAAAATAGTTAGTGTAAGATGTAGATTATTGTTAAGTTTTTTTTATCATTTTCTTCCACGCTAATTATAATAAATTGTATTTACATGCAAGATCATGAATCTTCTGTACAATTTTATAAATAAATAAATGAATTGAATCGAATTGAAAAAATAAAAATGTCGTGCCTAAAACAGTGGGGACGGAAACCTACGATTCGTGGACATAGTGCGATTTTCCTATTTAACGACAGATTAAAGCCTCATTCATAGGATATCTCCTGTGGGCTAATCACCTGGCACAGTATATGATTCAAGAAATTGGAGAAAAGCTTCGGATAGAGATGGATAAAACACAATCAGGTGAAGAGTTCATTTAGGGGCCCTTTGTTTCCATACTATTGGCTATGTGAAAGCCCTATACCCTCAAGAGGATTAAAGAAGGGAAAAAAGAAAGAAGGAGGATCGAAAACAGCAGTGTATAATGTACTGTATGTTCCAGGAAAACGGAACGAAAAATAATATTTGAAGGGGGAGGGTGAATTTCGGATTAAATATAACTACCCTAGTGTTTTGAAAATATTATAGTTAGATAATTATCATTTTATTCGCATTTCTTTCTAGAATAGTTAATTAGACAGTAAAAATAAGCGATTTGATAGGTTTAATATGTTCCGAAGCACCATATTACAAAATATCGGACTGACTTTTTTCCAATCGAAAACTCAAAATTTTACCCAAGATTTAAGATCTCGGTGTTCGCACATTCATCCCCAGTATCTAAATCTTCGAGAAAACTTGAAATTTTTGTATAAGCAATCTACGAAGAAGTTGCTCAATGCTGCCGGTTTCTAAAGTAGAACTGCAATCATCTGTGTTTGTAGTTAAATTTGTGTATGGCAACCATACGAAGAGTTTCTAGAATTTTCGCATTTTCAAATAAGGTAGGTGAATAAAATATTCGCATGTTGACAATATGGCCGTAGTTTGGTTATTTTACGAAAGATGACAGCACATGTTATACGCATGTTTGCTATTATGCCGCTGTAATATTTGAACTGGAAATCTGAACTGACACAAAGCGAGTAGGCTCAAGGAAACCCTTTTTTTTAATACGCATTTCTAATATTTATAAGGTAAGTAAAAAAGTGTGTAATATCTTGTGTTCCATACATCGGTATTGAAGCTAAGATTATGGTAAGCATTGATTTTCAGTAAAACATTACATAAAAACATAGCCTAACTTATAATATAATACTTTTTCATATATGCCCGTATTACCAACACCATACTGATAATATGTACATTAAAAACATTTTTCAAAAAATACATATGTATGTCAAGAATATTACAAGACAATTTTCCGCGATAATAATTTGTTGGTTGGTTCTAAGCATGTTGTACTTGATGATTATATATATATATATAATTACCGTCTCTTATTTAACGTTATCGTGTTAAAAAAAAAAAGAATCTCTTACGGTGAGCATATTGTACTCACTTACCTTATGTGTACCCCTACAGTTTACATAGAAAATCGCTACCAAATTTCAGCTATAAAAACAAGCTGAGATCAACAAAAATATTTGCTTAAAACTCGTTCACCTAATCTAAGGCATTTTGATGGAGGTTACACTATAAAGTTCAATTCATGCAATTTCACAAAGCATTTACTAATTTCAAATTTCAACGTTTTATATAATTCGAAAGGAATAAAAGAGAAAAAATATGTTTAGTTTTCACAAGGAATACATATAAATTTGGGAGCGTAGATATCACCAAACTTGTGGTGGGAAGTATTTTGCCACATGCGACTTTATCAGGTTTATCAGCGGCAGTACGTACAGCATTTTAAACGAAACATTTGATTCTTTAATTTTTGGCACTTTCAGCATTTTCACCCGACACGTTATTCCACAGAAGATCGAACAATTTTATGTAAATTTCTGAAACGACCAATTTACATTTTGATAAAATTTCGCAAAAAGGTTGTCTTTTATTAGAGAAGCATTTGCGTGAATTATTTTCTATCGTGACACATATTTGGTGGAGATAACGGCATTTAAATTTTTAAGAAAATTGCAAATTTTACTTGGTGGAGGTAACTACAAAAACTCATATTTCAGGTTGTACTCAGCTCCATGAAATAAGTTTTATTGTTTTAACAAAGCGTTACGAGTACGAGTACGAGTATGTCCTGAAATATGAATTTTTGAAGATCCCTCCACCAAGTACAATTTTCCATTTTCTTAAAAATTCAAATACCTTTATCTCCAAAAATAATGTTTCGCGATAGAAAATAATTCACACAAGAGTTTCTCTAATATAAAAGACAACCTTTTTGCGAAATTTTATCAAAATTTGAGGTATCAGGTTCAGAAATTTCCGTGGAATAACGCTCCTCAATTATATATTTCACTACTCAGTACTTTAGTACTGTCGACGTATTCAATTAACACAGTGGTGTATCCAGTGGGTGGATTGGGGTATGGGGGGGGGTGTCCTTGCGGGTCATGCCCCCCCCCCGCTTACCCTCGAAAATTAAAGTAACAAATATTTAATTAATTGAGGTATTTATATTTTGACTTTTTTATTTTCTTTTTTATTTTAATTTCAAAACTTAAAAAAATAAAAATGTTATTTAGGTTTTTCTCAGAATTTGAGTTTGGGACCCCCACTTTGGGTGATCCAATAGCCACGAGAAATACTTCCCAAGCCACGAAGTAGACTCACTCAATACCACATCAGAGCCCTAACTTAGTCGAACTCCGAACTTTCTAAAATATTTGCAGCGTTCTTATGCAAAACCACTTACATGTATAATTTGTACTGACTACGTCCATAGAAATGCACTACAGAAAGTGGGCTCAATACTATATAGCGTTGTCTTTTAGTGTCAACAGAAATTCGAAGGGTTTCTTTAAAATCACTTTTCAACTTCCCGCTAATGGTTTTTTCAATGTTGGCACTGACATAAGAGCTAATTTTGACAAACAAAATTGTACCTGCCTGAAATCGCTTACAGAGCTGTCCATATTATATATGCCAGTGTGTTAAACTCAGAAAACTTTGGTTTGAATAACTTTTGCAGTTTGCACCTTAAACACAGACTTTTTGTAAAAAAAGTATAGTAAAAAATTACACATCATCCACACCGCTTAATGCGGAAACCTTCCTAGTACTTCACTACAGTAATGTGGTGGCTAAACAAGTGGTGCCCCATTTGATGTATTTTTGCTAAATTTAATCGCAGTAAAATGACCGCCCACCCCCCCCTAATTTCAATACTAGATCCGCCCCTGAATTAACAGGTACTGATCAAGTAGGGTGATAAAAATAAAAATGTTTCTTTACTCTACACCGTAAATTTAAACCTATTCCAAGATTTTTTAGCAAAAAAAAAAAACTCTTATTACTCCATCAATATTTTATGCAGTTTGAACAGAAATTAGGGCGCAAATTTTAATTTACCAACATACTTATATAAATGTTTCTCTCACTGTGCCTGCACAAATGAGTACATCACAGGTATAGTGTGAAATTAAATGCGCCTCTATGGAAACCGAAATTCCATTGTTTCTAGCCAATCCATTATCCAAGGCTTATCCCTTACACAGATTTTACGCCAGTTGGAGAAAATCATATTCCATAAAATCATCATCATCATCATCATATCACGCACTACTTTTGATGATCGCACTATAAAGAAGATGGCTGCTCCCATTGTTCGAAATTAATATCTTGAAAACATTAAAATGTGTACATACAGAGAGGAGAGATACGTAAGCTCAATGACCTCAACAATGAAGAAGTGAAGATGTTGTCGGAACGCGCAAGTCAATCGTTCAGTTATGTTGATGCTAATAACTGCAAACCATTGAGCGAAATATGGCTTTAAGGCTTTTTATCTATCGCACATTCAGCGAAAGTGTAGAGCTCTCTGTTTACAAGCGCGTATTTTCCAATCTTCGGTGAATCTAAAGTGATTGCAAGATAGGATGGTAATCCCAAAGTCGTTTGTTTTTCTTACGTTTTATTTTTTTCACCTCTCGAAAGGTTTCACAAGGTTGTAACACTTTGGAGATCGATGGTTTAAAAAGTACGAACAATTAATTACACTTCGGGCTCGAGTAGAAAATGTTTAGCTTAGTACCCACTACCCAACACAGCATCATTAGATATTGTGTGGAAATTGTAGAGATTATCTGCAAAGAGTATTTTCAGAAGTTGTGTCGTAAAAGTTTACGTGCAGCAATCGGAACTATTTTCTATGGTAACTTCCTATGAGGAGTTTTTTTTACCCACTCACCGTATCTTATGGTCTATTCTATCCCAAATTATACTAAAGTATCTCCGAATGCCGCCTATTGTGGTTATCTTCCTGCTTTTTTCAATCAATTTCTCTGCACGTTAATGCATAGCGAATTATATAGTTAGTCGACCGTTGTGTTCGAGATCCTCATACCATCAGGTGTGTATCAGCGCTTTTCGTAAGATTTGCTCTTAAGTCGTCAATACAAATTTGTACAGTAGCATATTTTGGGTTGTAGGGGTGTAGGTGAAACTTCATCTGCGGAAAATTATGAGCCGCTGTCCGTGTTTAAGATGCTCGGAAAAATTTCGAGAATTACATATAGTTTTTCGTGCTACGTTGGTGTGTGATAATGTTGGAAAATAATTTCTTAATTTAATTTCTGGAGGAACATCTATGTATAGTGTACATACTTTCATTAAGACCATAGCTGTGAAATCAAAACTTCATTAGCGTTATAATTTTTCGGTTACAAATAAAATCAATCAGCATCTCATGCGCATTATAAATTTTCGTCTACATCAGAGTTGCTTCATGGTAATAAAAACAATCAGATGCATTGTGCTCATATGCCAGTAATGCATCATTTTTTTATCTCTAATGAACCCACCAACTAACCAAAGATATGAAATTATGTACTTGCCAGTAACAGAACTAAGTTTAATTATATATTCTAAAGGCTGTAGAGTTGAATAATGATTGGTTAATTGAGGTAGTGTGCTTGCACAACATTAATAGAGTTTCAATTAGTAATATTAGAGTCATTGTCTCAATGATACTATCCTCTTCTTGTGGGGCGATATCTGCATCTTGGTAATATTACTATATTAACACAATATTAGAAAATCTCCTAGACAGCCTGTATCAACGCTTAGCAAGATGTATCAAATGTTCCCTTTTTTTTTAATAACTTTTATCTACTCACTAACCCTTGACTGAATAACTTGTGAGGTTCGTGACGAAAATGTGAAATGTTAGGAATAGTTTGGAATAATAAACGTGGATGGATTTACACGGAGTTTTTGATTTCGAATGACTGAATGGAGAGTTTTCCGATGGGGTAGAAAAATTTTATGTATTGGAAGTTTTGTGGTATGGCACTACCCCCTTGGGTTCGTCCTATTTAAGCCATGTGTGATAATACACGAAAGTTATTGCTGATTGCAATTCAATGGCATATTTTATTTTCTTCTGTAAAAATCTTTATAACAGACTGCTTTCGCCAAAATATCGTCAAAACGAGTGATTTGCGCATTTGAGTACAGAAAGAGGTGTAGGCGGGTGGGGGAGACACGGCATCCGTTTTTGCCAATATTTCTAACAATATTGATCATATACTTTCTGTCTACCCTACTTCTGAAATCATATTAGCTGGTGATTTCAACGTCCAAAACATACCTGGGGCTCAGACAATCATCTACCACAAGTCCTGCAGAATGTTTCGTTGAACTTTTATGTGAAACTTTTAATTTGCATCAACTAGTGGATGCACCAAAGCGAGTACTTGATACAATTAGCGATAGTGCTAACTTATTAGACTTGTTTCTTTCATCTCACCCCGACAAATATTCAATCTCAGTCGGTTCCCCCCTTGGTAATTCAGACCGCTGTTTAATCGTGGCTCAATTTATCATCTCCAACCTGTGCCGCCCCACCTTTCTGCCTACAAATAGGGTTCTCTGGAATTATAAAAATGCTGATTGGGAAAGTCTCAATTAGTACCTCAGGGAGATTGATTGGTCAGCCTGTTTTGTTTGGGGGCATGTCGTTTAATGCACTCTGAAGCGTAGTAATATTCTAAGTCTTGGCATGCCTGAATATCTTCCGTATTCATACAGCAGATCTAAGCAACAGCAAAATCGCTCTTGTTTTAATTATAAGTGTTTAAGAGCTAAAGCAAGCCTACAAGACTGCACAAAACACCTACAAGTCCATTATCAAGAGAGAGAGAGAGAGAGAGATTTCTTTTTGGCCAGAGTATTAGACAAAGAATCTTGTTAAGCCACAAACGTAGCAAAGGTTTCTGGTCTCTTATCAAAACCATAATGAACAACTTCATATATTTCTCAATACCTTCACTACTTCCAATGTTGAAGTCGTACTTGACTCCCTGGATAAGGCTAATATTTTAGCTGCTAGATTCGCCTCAAATACACTGCTTCCACCAACTTCACCGGCACCAGTTTGGCATCTCCCGTGTGGATGTGTACAAGAGCTAATACACATTCGCACGAGAGATGTGTTTAAGGCCCTGAAGGAGATCGACATATCCAAAGCTGCAGGACCTGATGGGTACTCGCCCTATTAATTAAAAGCTGCGCCTCATCTTTGGCTAAATCTCTGCACAAACTATTCTACTTGTCTTATTCGACAGGGATTTTTCCAACTGGTTGGCAACTAGCTCACGTTCAGTTTGTTCCCAAAAAAGGAGACGTTAGCGATCCCTCAAATTATCGACCAATTGCAATCACTTGGATTCTTTTGAAAGTTTTTGAGTCTATCATTAATTCCAGATTAATAAAGTATCTGAAAACTAATCAACTCATCAATGATCGCTAATATGGGTTCCGTACTATACGCTCATCTGGAGACTTTCTGACTTTTCTTATGAAACGTTCGAAATGTAGTCTCCACAATTTTGGTGAGTCCAAAAGCGTTGCTTTGGATATTTGAAAGGCCTTTGATAGAGTATGGCATCCTGCCCTTTTAGCCAAACATAAAGGACTCGATATCTCCCCTCCTCTTCTATCATGGATTGAAAGTTCTTCTGATCACCTAATTCGTATTATATTAGATGTCATTACATCTGACCTTCACTCTGTAAATCCCGGTGTACCCCAGGGTTCTGTTATCTCTCCATCTATCTACTTAGTTTTCATTAGTTTTTTGCTTTTACTTACTTTCAAACCCATCCATAGCTTTGCCGATGACGGTATCCTTAATTTCGTTTACTCTTTTGATACTCTTGCGGACGCCAGAGGGAGTGCCGCATATGTCAAACGAGATTGCATTACTTGATCATTAAATAACGATCTTGATATTATCCTCGCTTGGGGTAAAGCGAATCGCGTTGCATTAAATACATCTATAACCCAAAGCTGTTTCATCTCTTTAAAACAAGATCACCATTTAACTACTCCCATTTCATTTGATGGAGCCTTAATTTTAGATTCACCGTCACTAAGCATTCTTGGAATTAACATTTCCCGTAAGTTAAGTTGGACAGACCACATCTTCTCCATTGCCAAAAAGCAGCCAAATATCCTATATTCCTGCAAAGATATAAGAAATATTTGAACCTATCTAATCTATGGCTTCTTTACAAGTCCTATATCAGACCAAGAATGGTATATAATTCTCACATCTGTTCTGGGGCTGGCCGTATATCCTTAGCTTCATTGAATATTGTCCAAAATAGATCCTTTAAGCTCATTGACGATTTGGCCAATAACTTGTCATATCGACTCAGTCGAGCACCGCCACAATGTTGGATGTCTTTCTCTCCTTTATCACTACACGCATGGCAAATGCTCCGATGAAATATCTAGTCTAATTCCTTGAAGATTAGTTCCTGTACGCAATAAGCCGCCCATATCCTCTCACCCTTCAAAATACTTTCGGCTGTGCAGTAATATTCCGAGATGCTTTCTTTCCCCGAACTGTGCGAATGTGGAATAGTCTACCATCTTCTGTTTTTCCTCAGGTTCACAATTTGTGAAGGTTCAAGAGTGACATACATCGGCACCTTCGCCACCTTCCTCATGTCCCCTAATTCTTTCCTCACCTCCTTCCTACCATTCTGTGCTTTTCATCATAGGATATCCCCTGAGCTAGGCTTAATAATATAAAAACAAAAAAAAGTTTCATGAGAACATTTATATTTTTTTTGTCTAACCGTTATATGGGTTAATGGGTGTCCGCAAGATTATTTTTAATAAGTATACTTACAATACTTTCGTAATTTGACGTGCTTACTATAAAAAATACAATAATTTAAAGTAACTATTAAGAAAGGTACGATTACACATTGCAACTTTTGCTGAGCAGCTTTTTAGAGTGGAAATGTAAAAGTTGCAGGGGTCTTTACAAGCAATGCGCCCAACCTGCAATTTTTACGCAGCTCAAAAACTCCAACCTTTCGAAAAAAGTTACAAAGGTATTTACGCAAGCTGAAGGTTTCTTGCGCGCAGCTACTATTGTCAATGATCAATCCACTTAAACTCTAAACCACTTGGTGAACTATTTCGATGATCAATTAATTTTGCTAAAAATTGAAATTGCTAAAAGGAAACTAACTAATAACATGTAGAGATTGTAGCATTTTAAATTTTGCGGCAAGCTAAGTATCGTATCTAAGTTCTCAGGAACCGGTGTATCGAGGTGTACATAGGTGGTAAGAGCGGAAGCCATTTTTGATATAGATTATCATATCTATATTGTCAACCAATTATTACAATCTCTAATAAACTTAATAAACTGTCGTCAGCTGCTAAACTTATTCTTTTTGTTGCACATAGAACCCTGTATAGCTGCCTAGAAAATAATGTACTGGACCCCTAAATAATTTAATAAAAGAATTACGTACTGAAGATGAAATTTTTTTGTGAAAATTTGCGATTATCGCCTGCTGATTTTGAAGAAATTCCAATTGTTATAAAGAGAGGAGCTAACCGTTCCTCATATATCTATTTGAGTATCTTTTGTTTAGATTTCAGATTTTTAGCAAAAGATAAATTTATATAAATAAATATTTATAGAACTATTCACATAAGGGGGGAGGTGAAAATTTAACCCCTTGCCCCCCCCCCCCCCCCCCATCCACCTATCGACGGCTAGGTATGGGTTTTGATGTAAAATGAATTTTTCCAGTTTTTTCATGTAAAATTATTTTACTTAGAAGTACCTGCATTAAAGTGCGTCAAGCTTTTAATCTACTTACTTAACGCAGAGAAGAAAAATTACATTACAATTTTTGCAGGAGAACGTAGATGTTAGTTGGTATGCATAGTAAAGGGTTTTCCAATAAGAGGTGTTATTTTAATTAGCCCGCTATTTTGGTAGAAGTCACTTCTGCAGCTGTCATTTTTTGACATTTGACAAGTAGAAACTACGCCGTAAATTAAAATGGTGAAAATGTGGCAGAGACGGTTCGTAAAACTCGAACATTTTTGGGTCATCCTGAAGCACCTTGTCGGACCGCAATACAGAAATTGGTAGAAAAATTCGAGCTGTCGGGACAAGTTAGTGATGTGAAGAATAAAACCCGTGAACGTCGCTCAAGAACAGCCGAGAATATTGCTGCTGTAGCCGAAAGTGTTGAAGAAAACCCAGGTTTGTCCATTCCTCGTCGTTCTTTGGAATTAGGCATTCCATAAACGTTATTACACCGTATTTTGCATAAAGATTTGGGCCTTAAGGCTTATAAAGTTCAGTTAACACAAGAACTCAAGCCGGCCGATCATCAACAACGTCGACTCTTTCCTGATTGGGTCGTTGAAATGCATGAAAATGATCCGGAATTCCATCGAAAACTCATCTTGAGTGATGAGGCCCACTTCCACCTCGATGGCTTCGTCAACAAACAAAATTGTTGTATCTGGGGCTCGGAAAACCCAAGAGTTATTGTTGAAAAGCCGCTCTATCCTCAACGTGTGACTGTCTGGTGCGGTTTATGGTCCCGCGGGGTCATTGGACCTTACTTTTTCGAAAATGAGGCTGGAGCAACAGTTACGGTGAATGAATTGCGCTATCGACAGATGATTAATTATGGCCGGAATTGGATGGTATTGATCTGGACAACGTCTACTTTTAACAAGACGGCGCTACGTGCCATACAAGCAACGAAACCATTGATCTTTTACGGGAAAAGTTTCCAGACCGTGTTATCTCTCGAAGAGGTAATCACAATTGCCCACCGAGATCTTGTGACTTAACGCCTTGCGACTTCTTTCTTTGGGGCCACGTGAAAGAGAAGGTCTACGCCAACAGCCCAGCGTCGATTCAAAACCTCAAAGATGGAATTCGTAAGGCTATCGAGGACATAGGGCAGCCACTTTGCGATTTGGTTATGGAAAATTTCATGAAAAGGATATGGTCCTGTAGGCGTGGTCGTGGTGGTCATTTGGCTGATGTTATTTTCCAGTATTAACGGCATACCTTCCTATTTATAATGAAATAAAGATCCGATCATTTATCTCAAAAAATGGCATTTTTCTTTGAATATTAAAATAACACCTCTTATTGGAAAACCCATTATATCACGTAGATTATGTACCGTTATATGAGTTTTTAGCGAAAATGTAATGACTAAAAAGTAAAAATAAAATATATTAAAAAAGCTTTTAAAATCAATAACTTTTATAAATAAAATAAAATGCACTAAAAGCGTTGTGTTGGTTGCGAAAATGCTTCATTGTTATAATGTCAGATGGCTCCACTTGTATAATTTTGAACAGTTTTGCAAGCGCTCAGTAGCTAAAAATTCTGCAACTAAAGTCTTGATAAGGGGTTCAAGGGATAAGACGTAAAAACCTTTAAAATTTCCTGAACGATTGTTTGCCTAAAAGCGCTTGTGTTTTTTCATGGTAGATTACATATTTATTATTTTAGTTTCGCTCACGCTTCGCTAAAAGCAAAGCTGTGCAACTGAAGTATGGACAAGGGGCGCAAGGGATAAGCCGTAAGAGCATAGCTAAATTAAAAAACATACCATAGAATATAAAATCCACGATGACTGGAGTCCATTGGACCTAATCTAGGGAAGACCGCAATTTTTTCTTAGAAATTTACTGGAAAATTTTTCCTTAGAATTGTTATGCATTGTGGGAGGCCGACAACGGTTGCTTGGGAAACTAACAATTATTATGAGCATAGACTCGTATAGATGAGCAAATAGCATTCATTTCTTCTTAGAAATTCACAGAAAATGTTTCCGGAGTATTTTTATTCAGTCTGGGCGCCCCGCCTGGAGTCCAATGCTTAACAATTCTGAGGAAAAAATTTCCAGTAAATATCTAAGAAAAAATTGCAGCTTTATACCCCAGACACACAGCACGATCTAATGAATCATTAGTACTAACTATTCATTAAATGCCGTGTGTCGAAAATCAGATGGTAATGAAGTACACTAACGAAGTGTTTTCTTCCTTCATTATAGCTATTATGAGGAAAAATGTGCTAGATTGGAGTTTGTTAACATCCGCGGCCATCCTCCGATTTTCGTCAAGTTTTGCTCACTCATTTTAATTAACTCACAAATAACGAATATCACAATAATTTTGAACGGTAACTTATATTTTATGAGATATTTAACTTTAAAATTTCCGAAATTTACACTACACTCCACAACACATATGACATTTCGCAAATAATTTACTCTTCTTCTTCCTTTAAGTGCACAACAAGCTTGAAATTCATCTTATTGATGAGTATATACATACCTTCTGAACCGTCGGGTTACCAGCATTGATTTTTTTTTTTATTAAAGAACCACACACCCATGCACACAAACTGTCAGCCAGGGCCTGCAGGCAGGACACACACGCTCGCTCACACACCCACACACGCACAGGCAGACGTACACACACGCGCGCGCTCCGCTCCGAGTAAATTATTTGCGAAAATGTCAAATGTTTTGTGGAGTGTGTAGTGTAAATTTCGGGAATTTTAAAGTTAAATATCTCATAAAATATAAGTTACAGTTCAAAATTATTGTGATATTCGTTATTTGTGAGTTAATTAAAATGAGTGAGCAAAACTTGACGAAAATCGGAGGATGGCCGCGGATGTTAACATAAGCCGCTAGATTTAGCACTTAATTTAAGTATGGAGCACCGCTGTGCATCTGCTGATTTGAAAAATAAGAAGAAGAAATGCAAAGCACAAAGTAATTATGTCAAAATATTTTTTTCATTTTTCAATCGTTAAATGAAATAAAATAAGAATAAATAAAAACTGAAATTAATAAAAACAAAGTTTAACGCATTTATTCTATCCATATTGCTTCCTTAATGTGATAAGTTCATCAAAACCAGTTTGACAGTACAACTTAATTAAAGAAATGGCTGTGTGTCTGCAGTTTATAATGAATCATTATACACAAATGAGTCGTTAGTTATTTCTTCACAACGAGTGCTGTGTCTAGGGCATTATGTATATTGGATCAGGACATCACTGATTTTATATTGGGGCGAGGCATTGCTGGCTACCCCTTTGGTTACTTCTGCTCTGCAGTAGTAGCGCCTATACAACACAGTAAGATACTAGGTCAAATTACGTTTCGCAACACTATATACATAGTTCTATACACAAGGCTAAAAAAAAGAAATTTTTTTCTTTCTCAGTAATATACACAACAAAAGTTTCGTTGCAAAATGAAAAATTCTAGAACTAATATAACATCTTAAAATTGAGAGTAGGTATAAAAATATTTTTAATTTATAATGTATTATGTAGTTTGCCTTTTAATGTTTGAACTCTTTGCAATGATAATTTTCTTCTGTATATCACTGAAAAAGAAAAGATTATTCTTTACATTTTCATGCAATTTTTAAAAGTTATTTATTTTAACAGTTTTTTATTATATTTTATTTTGTTAATAAAGTATGTCTGTGTTGAACACTTATATTTAAAAACCTACGCAAATTATTACATATGTACCTTCACAATTCATTGAGGTTGAAAAGTTTTCCTTTTTTTCCAACGTATAGAAGTTTGAATTAAAATTAATTACAATTATATCTATAAATGAGTAAAAATAAAATTTTTTTTATCTAACGTTTTCTTTCTTATTTTCATTCAAATACCGAATTCGAAATTCGCCGTAAAATGAACAACGAAAACTAATAAACGAAAAATGTTGATGATGATTACGATTATAGTGAAAGTGATGATGACTTCTTTAATTTTTCATTTCCTGCAATACATCTTACATGCACAATTTTTATGTAGCGATTCGGAAGACGAAAATTATGTTGAGTATAATTGGAATGACGACTACACCCCGAAATAATCAACAAATTCAAGATAATTCAGGACCAGCTTCAATTTCCAATAAAATAGACATAACCGATATCATGAAACTATTTATTCGAGACTATTTGTTTGAAATAAATTCAACTGAGACAATCCGCTATTATACAACAAAATACAAAAACAAAATATATGTGTGATGCTGTAATTCGAATTAAAGAAGTTTTTATGAGTGAGCATTATAATGAGATCAGTAAAAATTAAATAAATTGGCTGATTATTGGTCTACCATTACTCTCCTACAAACACCATCATTAAAAAAAAATGAACCCAGGTCATTTTCTTTAAATCTTGAGAATTTTGTATTTCGCAAATATTGAAGACATTCAGGTGAATTTTGGTCGTTTATTTAGGATGTAGAAAATCATTGATTGTTTTCCGAACGATGATAGCCGTTTTATAAACTAAAAACGGTATTTTGCTTGATAAAGGGATTATTTTGAAGCGAGGAAAACTGGTGCATAATCTAAGTAATATAACTAAGTGTTGTATATTAATCAGAATGATCTTTGAATCCAATATACCGGAATCCAATAGAGCCGGATCTGTATACTTCAGTCCTCTTTCCGGAATCTGAAAGCTCCTTTGCTGACATCATACTTTGAATTGCGCTTATATATAGCCAGACAATTTACTTTCTATAAAGTCTGTAAGCCTTTGTAAGCTAATTATACTAAAATTTCGGCTAAATCTTCCTATTGTACCTTTGTGTCATATACTACGTTTATACGATAACCAAAGTATAATTTTTTTTTTGCCGTATAAACGTGCAAGTCCGAAATTTGGACGTGCCCCAATTTAAGTGGGCCTAGGCCTGATTATTTTGAATGTGTGTGCAAATTTCTTAGTCCAATTTGTACCGTTTATACGGGTAGCACAGATTTTGGCCTACAACCGGTTTCTAGTCCTGATTTGGGGCTGTCGCATAAACGTACTCATAGATGAAACGAATTGAAAAATTCTACAAATGTACTAAGGTAGCTGGCAACCCTATGTTGCCCGCCACCCATCAAACCCATCGCGACTGTAGACAGAATAGGTGCTTTCAGCAATCACATTTTCAGTGAGACAAGTGAAATATTCTCAGTTGGCTCACTGAGGCTGCACTTTCGGTGAACTGTCTTAGTTCCATATTGAGCTACAAAATTCCAACGCAACCACTGAGCAACTGAGACAAGTGAAACTGAATTTTCTTGTCTCAGTTGACTCAGTTTCGTTATTTTGTGATTTTAATTACCAATTACTTTAGTTAGATAAAAATAAAAGTTAAATAAAGTGGAAACGGAAAGTTCTGTATGGCAACACCAAGAAAGGGTTCCACGATTGAATTTATTTTTGAAATTTTTATTTACTATTTTTATGAAAACGCTCTCTACGTCGACGCGTTTTCAGGTAATGTCCAAATATATAGTGAAAAACCAAAGTTTTGCATGGCAACACCAAGAAAGGATTACCAGTTTTATACAGTTTTGAACTTGTATTTGCAATTTTTATGAAAATACCATGTACGAAATTTTAGACTTCTATATGAACGCATTTTCGGGCAGTGCCTAAATATATAGTGAAAATCGAAATATTTTTATTGCAATCCTACGAAGGTGTAGCTCGAATTGTCCCATTTTTGAACTTAATTATACTTAAAAAAAAAAAAAAAAAAAAAAAAAAAAAAACCCGTATACAAAATTTCAGCACACTAAATGAATGAATTCTCGAGTTATCATGCGGACGGATAGACAGACAGACGTATATGCAAAAATCAAAATAACTTTTAATATTATTCTTGGGTGTCCAACCCATTTTCTCTACTATCACTATTTGTATGCGTTACAAACGGAATGACAAATTTAGTATACATGGTGTAAAAAGCAGTTAGCAATTCTTTAAAAAAAATTGCCGGCTAAATAGCGGCTAAAATGGCAACTCTGCACAAGACGACCTTCGACGTTAAGATGGGATAGAGCGGGCGCTATAACTACGTTCTGCGGGGTTTCGGCACATCACATAATATCAAACATAATAAAATTTTTAATTTTTTTCTTTGTGTTAATAAAACAAACTGTATTTGTAATGATACGATTTTTAACTTTCCTCTTATTTTAAAATAGTTTGAGATTCAAACGACAATTAATGGACCTTAGTTTCTACTTCTTTTTATTTAACAATCAGTATTGTTTCAAAATCAAATTGTTTTTCTGGTTTTGGAACTAGTAATAAAATGAGACCCAAATAAAGATTTTTGTTAGAAGAGGCGCAATTAACGTCTTTGTACTCTCTCAAAAATTTCCTAGATCCGGCAGAAAGTTGCGATTTTCGGCACCATTACATAAAATTGGGGACTATTAGAAAGTCTACAGAGAACTAGGAAAAAAGTTAAAATTGGTGAAAGACGAATGCCCGTAGATATGTTATTTCGCATGGTCACCCTTCTGCACATGTTGGATTTAAAGTATATTTTCGCGTCTATTTCGGACAGTAAAACTTATTACCAAAAATTTCATAGAATTTTATATTTTGGACAAATTTTCAGCACAATAAAAATGTCTAGGATTGATCTTTTTCAAAGTAACAGGTCAAATATTTCAATTTTTGTATGGCAATACCAAGAATAGGTTGCCAGATTTTATCTATTTTTGAATGTTTATTTACTATTTTTATGAAAACGTCATGCACAAAATTTCAGTTTTCTACGTCAACACGTTCTCAGGTGTTGACTTTATTTAGAAAAACACAAAGTTCTTGTATGGCAACTCTAGAAATAGTTACCTGATTTGTCCCATTTTCGAACTTAAATCTACACTTATTTTTAATAAGACGTGTACAGAATTTTAAGACAGTAAACGGACAGACAGGTATACAGACAGATAGATGAACTGAAAGACTGACGGACTAATACACAAAAATCAAAATAGTATTTTAATATTATGCGTAGTATACCCATGATTTGATCATCTAGTGTTATAGTAAATCACATGGTCGTCCCAAGTTAGATTCCTGTTAAAAACCAAACTTAGATTCGTAGCGCACTGTTCATACCATTAAGCTTAACAGGAGATAATTTGGCAGTGTCAAATATATTACACTACAGGATTTACGCCATTTTTGTTTCTAGAGACCATTGATTTATATCCTCCAAGTTCCGATTGTGGCAGTATATTCCATTTTCTAGTAATCTCAAATGTACAGCTGGATATCACCTTCATAAAGATGGCAGTGCAAAACGAGTTAGTGAAGCGCAGAGCTGTTAACGGACGATACAAGCAAGAGAAAGGCCGTCTATGCTGCCCCGTGTTTCCTGATGACAGATGGCGCAGTCTGAATTTTGATGATAGTGCGTGTCCATAGTGAAGCCCGCATGTATACGACATATTAGACTTACTTGGAATTAGTACTTTGGTATTTTATAAGATTACTGGCTGTTGTCCGAAGCCTCTCCTAACCTTCCCGTGGTCTACTGCTATCACTTATAGAAAAATGCTAATATGATTAAGCCCAAACTGAGTAACCAGTCTCGTTTAAGGATCTGCATGAAGATCCACTGAGAGTACCCATGACCTTATGGTCATGGATTACATACCCATACCAATTAGGTTGCCGATATTACTAACTTATTACTACGGGGTTAAGGAGCCCCAGATAGTGCTACAATTAGTAGTGCCATTCGATTCAATGTGGATAAAGCCCCCTTGTGCGAGCATGGTAGTGGTTGTGGTGGCTCATATGCGCGCAGAGAGAGATTTCCCGACTCTGCAAGACTTAGGTGGAGAGTATGTCCTTTTGTACTACGTCAGAGGATTTGAAGGATGTTCGCTTATTAATGTATGCTTAGAGGATTGCTTCCCGACGTAGACTTGCGCTAAATCAACCGGGTGCTGTGACCCACAGTTCGAAAGCAAGGGTGGATACAGCTCTAGGGGGGGGGGCGATCGCCCCGACCGCCCCCCCCTAGAGGTGTAATAAATCTAAAGTTTTACTCTAATCAAATGAAATAGAAAATACAAAAAAAAAATCTTTTTAAAAAAAATAGAAAATAATTCCTTCCTTCACTTAATGAATACATCACTAAAGATTTTCCCATCAGTTTGCATTTAATTAAATATTAAAATTATATTACATTTGTGTATAAATTTTAAAATTTTCAAGGTATACAATGAAAGTAAGATCTGGGGTCGGATTCAGCAACTATGAGTTTACGCGTGCACACAAAATTTTGTGTACACCACCTTGTCCCAATTCCGCAAAAATTGAAATAAATTTTTGTGCCAAAATTTTGTACAGTTTAACTGATATTTTCTCCCCGCCATTTTGTTCGTGAATTTTGAAGAGGTATCTGTCAGTTTTTTCAAAATTATTTGTTATATTATTTATTTTGCGTTTTTCTAAGCCGTAGAATTTTCAGTACAAGGAAAATTTTTGCACCTGATTCAAAGCTCACAAAAGCCGGGTATTTTTATGAAAAGTAGTATGTTAGGAAAATTATCATAGCCGGTGTAATTAATCTCAGATTCAGTTGTCCTGCAAATAATTAATTTAAGGCAAATAGGATAATATATATATTAACCCTCCAGAATTAGCATCCCCCGAAATTTTTTTAACCATTTAATTTACAAGAAATTGCAGTCCAGCCTAGGAAATTATGGTGTTTGAATGAAATGCAAGCGACCTTTATATGAAAAACACCAGCAGTAAGTCAAACAAGAAGTGTATAATGTCCATTTTTGTGAAACTAAATTTTACAATTCTACGGGATCAGAAACTTATATTATATAAATAAAAGGACTTCGGCGGTATCTGAATGCTAATGAAATTTTCATTTTGCAACGAAAAGAGAAACCTATACAGAGCGGTTCACAACAACAGACAAAATGTCTGGATCCGCCCTTATTCGGCAGTAGTTTTATATGCGTCTCGCTTCGACCAGTCAAGCATGTACTGAAATAAGCTGGTACTCTTGGGACAGAATATAATATACTCTGCCCCATGAGGGCGTTGATTGTCGCTTTCCTACTAATCCGAGAAGTGGAGGATCCAAATTTGATCCCAGCGGAACTCCAAAATTTACTGGCTTAAAGGATGAGAGTCTACTATAAGCAAATACTGCTTGCGTCCTATCATTTAAATAAAACTTAATTAATATGGTGAAATTGAATTTCGTAAAGATTTTTCGAAATAGTTTTAAGAAGAAAAACGACAGTACCTAGTAAATAAGTCGTTATCTATAGTAGGTACAACGAATTTCATTTGTTACTTTTATTATAACTATGCATATGCTTAGCTCTAAATCCAGTTACCAGATCCTGTCATTCAAGAAAATTAAACTTTTTACTTGCAGAGAAATAATTTGTTCAATGACTTTCGAATAGAAATAGAACAAAATTGATATCAAGTTTTCAGAATACGTATGACTGTAGAATATTTAAAACTATTTGCAGGAAAACAGATACATGAAACAAATATTATAAATATGAATGACAGGAGATTTAGTTGAAGATAGCAGCAACTGAAAAAAATCTAGAATTAAATAAATCTAGATTAGTCGAACCGAATTTAACACAAGTAAAAGCTACGATAACGTGATGAAAAGATAAATATTGCACTACCGGCAAAGATATTAATTTAATCTTAACCTTCTTGGAGAACGTATTAAGATGACTTTACAAAACATAATTGTTAAATTCATCAGAATCGAGCTCACAACTATGCTTTATATTTTAGTTATCACCGACTGATTTGAAATTTTTCTAGAGTTGAATAGTGCATAGGTCAGTGCGCAGAAATGCATTGCTTTGATATAATGGCACAAGAGCTGGGCAAGTACCAAAGAAAAAGTACTTAAGAGGAGTTAATACCAATAATTGCAAGTTGTATACACTTTTCATGCGAATTTCTGGCAAACTATTTGTAGCAGAATAATGATTTATTTCTTAAATTAAAGGTAATGAAGAAGTCTAGTAAAAAACGTCGGCAAAAATTAGAAAAATTGTATTGAAATGGAGATATTAGCTCGGAAACTTGTAAAAAATAGTAAAAATTGAAGTCTTTAAATCAAATTTCTGTGAGTAGGTATTCTCATTTCTTTAAATTGTGACTGTTTTAGAAAGATAAGGCCTATATTTAGCAAAAAACGTCGATTTTTTCATTTTTAGTGGAGCTTTTTATAATTATTTGACTCTAATAGCACCTATTTTTTCTCCCGATATTTCACGAGAAATTGCAATATTTATTTGAAAGTTGTTTAAATACACAGCAAAATAGCATATTTAACAATTATGGGCAAAAAAAATTTAGCAGAGTTAATTCTCGTTAAAGTTTTCAATTCATGTGAACTGCAAAATTTCATTTTCCATCTTAAATTGTATGGTTTTGACTGATGTTGGGTTTCTGTCTTTTGCGGTAGATATCTCTAATATCCTCTGTGGTATTCGTCTTGGCTAATTTTATATGAATTTTCTCACTTTCAGGACACAAACCTACATATAGTAAATTTTATGACCTACAGGTTCGCTGGTATCTAAGTTGAAATTTTTGCTGAGTACTGACTCCTCTTAAGTACAAGTATAAGTACCGAAGGCCTGAGTACTTCAGCATAAGTACAAGTACTGCATGTATGAAAAGTACTTGTAACTAAGTACTAAGTCTATAAAAAGTACTGAGTTCTTTTCGAAGTACTTTTTTAGAATCCTTCTACTTGTTGGAAGGATTATAATGAAATTTATCGAGTTCAGTTAATAGATATTAATAAATAAGTACCTTTTGAAAACTGTAATATATATAGTAACCAGGGGCTAGGATTTATATTTTTTTATGGTTATTGGCGCTGCAAGTAGAGTAAAACTTTAACCTCTCATTGCTACACTAATAAAAACTATGAAAGCTCCGCCCAAGCATCCATTATTGCCTCCAATAATGCATAATAATTCTCAGGAAAAAATTTCCAGTAAATTTCTAAAAAAAAATTGAGGCCTTCCCTACATCAGGTCGAGGCATCTTTGATTTTATATTGCTTGCTTATCCTTGGCATTGCTTGCTTACCCTTGGTTATGTCCACTGACGTATTTAATATGGACTGCTTACTTTTCTATTTCACGTGGCCACAACTGCTTGCGTCAAAAAGAGTTCTTACGTCGATACCGACATTGAAAAACTCATTGGCGGGAAATTGAAAAAGTGAGCACGCAGCTCGGAAAGTGATTTTAATAAAACATTTAGAATATCTTCTGCGTTTCTCATGAGTATATTATCTTTGGTAAAACAGTTTTTATCAGTAATAACCCCAAAATGATAAATTTAGAATCATGTATTTCGACGAAACCACTAATTTATTTGTTGTTTTCAGTTCTCTCTCGGTTGATACTTGGTGCTTAGGCCGAAAGAGTCAGCAATATAGAAGTGAGACCACTTTTTACAGTGTATTTCTATGAACGTATTTAGTCCATATTATATATATCAGTGGTTATGTCATCAAGTCAAGGCATCGTCGATTTTATATTCGAGCGAGACGTTACTGGTTTTTGTTTTACTTGTCCAGTCTTGTTTGTATGTTATTAGTTTGTCTAAGGTTCTTCCTTGACGCTTAAGTGCGGCACATGCTTTGACAGTTCTTTGTGTTCTTTAAAGAACTCAATAAAAAAAGAGTTGCGCTAGAGATTTTATTTTATTTTCTACGAAGACTAAGATATTTGTAGGTACTTAATAGGCTCAAAAATACTTAAGTAAAAATCTTGGTAATTAAGTACAAAACCAAGTCTTAAGTACAAGTAAATAGAAGTAAGTATACTTATGTTCAAGTACTAAGTAGGGGCATTTCAAAAGTATTGAGTAATAAGTCTTAAGTAACGAAAATGTACTTTAAGTAGTACTTAAGTCTTCTTTTACTTAAGTATTGTCCAGCTCTGAATGGCACATATCTCCGAGAGTACGATAATCATTTCAAAGCCTTAGTAATCTATGTATGAATAAAGTTTCCATCTATTACAAGCTCTATTTCATGAGTTAATTGAAGTACAGATTTCATTAGAAAACCAAGGATACTAATCAGAAATAATATACATATCTTGTTATGACAGGAACATGTCTATTTCTTTGGGCGTGATTGGGATTCTCGAAATCTATTAAACACAAAGAAAAGTAAAAGGCATACTTGCATATTTCTATGTTGAAAAATATTTCCCTGTTTCACATATTACGCTACATTTCTGTGTCATTATCACCAGTATATGCTCTACTCATCTAAATAAATGACAATACAAAAAAAAAAGGCCAACTCATCAAAATTTTCATTTAAAATTTCATTGACTTTTTACAATCCAATGATGTTATCTGCGACAAAGGACAGTAAATAGAAAACTTGTTTATCGCACTTATGCGTCTCGAGAAAGAACCTAATTTCTCAGCCATCAATTTCATCTTAATTTTATCAAATAGAAAGGAGCTCACGATTTTATTTATTCTTGTTTTTTTTTTCTTCTACCTTTCTTTCAAATATGATTATTTTCAACTTCACCTCTATAGCTCCAAACAATGGACAAATCTAAGTTCAATTGTTCGCTGTCCTTTCCCGCCGGTAATATTCAATGAAAACAAATTAATCTGACAACTAACCTTAACCTTGATATCACTAATATTCGAAACGTATCCGTCTATTAACTAAACGTGAAATGATTGTAATCGCTTCGAAAAAAAAAAAAGAAAAAACGGATCCAAATATTTCCCTATCGAATTTTAGCTGTTTGATTGCTCTTTCTTGTAGTAGAAGCATTTGTTCCGGATATTTATAATACCGCCCCCCGCATAGGAGACAGATTTTCTTCGTTGGAGTCTTAATGCCCGTCTTGCATTTCTAAAGTCTATTCAACAGCTGTTAGGTACCTCTACAACACAAAAACGCCATTGTAAGTCACACACTATTAGTAGTGAAAGTGATGTCGTGGAATGTGTTCCTCTAATACCACCAACAAAAACTGAATTTAACCGGACGCTGGTAAGAGCAGTGCTGCATATAGTGACCATTGATAATAGTTGGGCCAGTCTTAATAGAATGGGGGATCGATACGCCATATATAACATATGTATAAAATTTTCAGATCAAATCCCTTGTGATCTTGTAACCATCGCGCAATTTCCATAGGGTGATATTAGCAACCTCAACTCTCTTCAAACTTCATGGGGGTTTTGATTTTTGGTTAAAAATTTTTTTTGTGAACAATATTATCTCTGTTGGATGTCTGAGAGATGAAAAGGTCTCTTTGTTCCACGTTTTTTTTTTTATTTTTTTTTTTTTTTTATACAAAGTAATTCATAAATCTGGGAAATTGTGTCACCGAAGAAGTGTCAAGAAAAATACATTTTCAACATAAATGATCAGTCACCGCATGTGGTGACATATAATTTCACAGACTCTCATTACAACCTTCCTACGGTGACCTTGACTTTATGTTTTCATTTTTTTTTCCATATTTTCTTTAGATCTTGTGCTCTAAATATAGAAGAAAGTGTTTCATTGTTTTACTGTCATCGGTTGAATTAGGTTCTTTAATCATAGTTGAATCTCAAGTACCGCTTCCGTCTATACACTTTAATGCAAATGAAAGGGTCTTACTTACTGCCACAACTATTTATCTTCTGCCTATATCGAAAGGATATCTTCTATTAAAAAGACTGCAATTCGCATGAAATACATTTTCTTTTTTAAGTATTTTATATATGAAATGACTCTGTTTTTCACTCTGCATGTGAATAGCGTTTGCAAATTTGATTACCAAGTTTACGCTCAATTCGTGAGACCCTCTTCCAGTATCATGGAAATATTTTTTCAATAAAATGATGTGGGATGGTCATTTATTGCCAGAATTATAATTTAAAGCTCCTATTGTAGCGCTCAGCGAAGAAAGCTACAATCAGATCGCATTAAGTAAAAATTTCTCTTTCCATTCTTGTTAACATAAAACAGGCCCTCGTTGTGCTGTTTTTTTTTTTTTTCTCTTTTGGCAAGGTATTAAGGAAGTCGTTACAAGTATTTATTGCTAACTATGGTGGTAAATTTTTCATTCCATTTAATTTTGAAGTTTGTGAATTCTTTTGTTGATTGTTATCTTGATCTATGGAAATTTTCAGTCGGACATTATTCTTTTAGGTCATGCCTCGGATCTAACCAGTTTTAATTTGGAAGTATCTTTTCTGCCAATTCTATTATCTGCCAAATGGTGCTAGCTATAACTAGCTAAGATCACTAGCTGTAATTATGTTGAGTTAAAATAACGGTAATATATGTAAATAGTCGTGACCATATACCGGTCCGTTCTGGTATTTAATAAGTTCCGATATGAATTTATTACTGGTGTTATGATCTCGGATCGTATGCTTGTAAAAAGTTAGACAGCTTTTTTCTTCAAAGATTTGGTGTAAAAAATTATTATTATTATTGGCACGTGTCTTCAGAGGTTTGTTGATAAAGCGAGATGATTATGGTGGAGTTTCTGATTTATGACGGGTACAATTCTTCGACTTGTAATATTACGGATAAAATGGAATTTAATTCATCGTTATTGTTGACTAATTTAGAATATTTAAATTTATTTCAAAGTTTATATAAAAAGAAAGTCTGATAGTTGAATGTGCGATTGGCAGCGTGATTTGAGATTTTTATATTTATTCAAAGTTAATGCCAAACTCTATGAAAAATCTGGAAATAGTTTTAGAAGATTCAAAAATTCTTTCATTGAAAGAAATCAGAAATTGAAATTTTGCAGGTGTTTAACGGATTTTTCTTTTGAGTGGCACTTTATAGTCGCATGAATGTTTTGATAATAACCAGACTAAAAAGAAAACCTTAGTTATATCATTATTTTAAGCAGCAAACAGAAATAAATTCTATTATGCCGTTTTGAATATTTTTATATTATTATTGCCTTAGCAATTTCATAGGGAGTCAATATGAAATTTACCGAGATTACTGTAAAGTCTAGAATTAAGTGACAACAATTTTTGACTTTATTGACTAAATTCTCTATGAATTTGTTTCATATTGACTTTCTTTGGATTTACTCCAGTCCTGCATAGACCTAATCTTGCTAAGAGTTCAAGCAAATACTTAATATTTCAACTCATATTATGATTAACACTTGAAAAAAATCTCTAACTTCTTGGATATTTTCTCTAGCATCTATGGCAGGTATAGGAACTAATCCGAACTGAAGAGTATATGGTTCTTGCTGATACGAAACGACCTCGTTTTTTAAGAAATTAAATTTTTTATTTTTCAAAAAGCTTTTGTCAGTTAGAAGTGTAATTAGAACCCAATCTTATTCCATACAAAGCATACTGTCTCCATTTTTTCAAAACAGAAAAGTTACAATATTTTTTATAGGTTGGCTAAAAAGGGCTCTAATAGTTTCGCAGCGGTAGCTCATGTGAGGATCTCGATCGGACCTTTAAAAGAGGAAATTATTAGTGGCGCCTATCAAAGCGCAAGCCTCCGGTAAATCAAAAGGAAAACCTGCCATATTGCGAGGAAATTGTGGCGTGCGTATAACAAGAAGAGGGCAAGAGAATTTATTAATGGCAGTAAAACAAATATCAGGAATCTAGTCATTACGGGTCACTGGGTCATAGGAGACCATGCTAGAAAACTAGGAATACCGCCAAACGATTTCTGTAGGAGCTATAATGAATTAAAGAAATCAAATCCGATCAAAACGTACTTTGTGAGTGCCCTGCCCTGATGAATAGTAGAGGTAGTCTATTAGTTAGCAACTTCTTTTCAAGTCTGGGGAGCTCTAAACTAAAGATTCCAGATGTATTCTGAAATTCCTAAACGAAGCAAAACTGATCTAGGGCGGTACTAAGGTTAATTATCCCATTAGATCAAGGGATACAATGCACTCACTATAGGTCTAAGTGAAGCAGCCTAGGCACTTCTTGCGGTAGCCATCTTACCTAACCTAATCTAACTAGAATATTTTAGTACGTGTTTAAGTATTTCTGTAATAAAGAATGCATATTAAAGCAATAACAACATTTCTGGAGCCACTTTACAGGATTTTTATTTATTTAATTTCTATAGGCAATTAACAAACCTAAACGTAAAAATATCTTAACATTGATCATCACACCTCCATTCTCCGAGCATATATCGAGTTTTAAATTAAGATACCAAGCGAAATGCCTAAGTATCAGAAATTTTATATCAAGAGCACCGAATAGCATATCTGCAAATAACCATAGCAATATTGGTTATTATTTTTAGATGCATGTCAAGTTAATAAATCCAACAGTGAAAATCATCGAGAAAGACAAATAGTAGCTGAGAAACTTTGAACCAGGATACTGGGTTGTAATTTTTCTGTCTTTAGGAAGATGACATTTCGCTTAGATCAGTCCGAAAAGAAAAGCATTGAGTCCTGTGAAACACCTTTAGATATCATTCCAGTCAAGAGAATATTAAAACAGCAAGTTCTTCATTTTCTAGAGCTGCATTTATATTTGTTGTACTTGTACCACAGGTATGGCATTCTCGCAGATATACGACTGCGAGAGGGCCACGACTGCAATGTGGACAGTAATTACTTTTTCTAGTGCTTTTAATACGAAGTAGCTTTTCAGGTTCTGATGAAAAAGGAAGTTGTCAGTCACATTCTTAAGTCCATAGATTACATGGCAAAATTACTTTTTGAATGGCAGATATATTTAATTCATTCCCATTGCAACAGAAGTTGTCGTAAAGATTGATTTCATAAGTTCATCACCATTTACACATATTTATAATATGAAATGTTTACCTAAAGCAAGGCCACAGAAATCGTTTGAAAAGCAATATAATCGGTGATGCTGTATAACCGCAAGACTACAAATTTCACTACCGCGTAAGTTAAAGTTAAAATAAAGTTTTCAGCAGGCATTAACATTATTTTCTTTTTATGATAATGACAAGATTATTGCTACTGAGCGGACAAGAAATATCATATTTTTGAATTTTAGCTGTGAAATTGACAAAACAAGTTACTTACTTACATTATATATATTTGCTCTGGTAAGTTCTGTTCCACAAATTTGGCAATATTTTCAAATTTTGCGATTAATTCTATTGAAGAAGGTGCCCAGGTAGATGTGGTTTATACTGATTTTGCTAAGCCATTCGATAGAGTTAATATTCCGCTTCTAGTTGGTAAATTGCAATGTATTGGCTTTCATTTATATATATAGAAATGGGTTGAATCTTATTTAAGTAACCGTAAGCAATATGTGAAAATTGGCAATTTTGTTTCTAGAGTCATCTCCATTACTTCTGGTGTTCCTAAATGCAGTTATTTAGGACCCTTGCTTTTTTTGCTCTTCATTAATGACATAGTTAGAAATTTTTACTTCGCGAATTATTTCATATCTGCTGATGATCTTAAATTTTATGCAAAAATCGATTCGTTGAAATTATGAGTTTCAGCAGAAAATTCGACATATAAGCTTTAATTACACGATCAATGATATTCTAATTCCTAGAGCTTCAGAAGTCAAAGACCTAGGAGTAATATTTGCTAGAGTCTATCACTTCAGTGGACCTGGTTCTGCTGACTCAGGGCAACGAACTAACCTTTGCTACCAGCTGAAGGCAAGAAGTCATCAATATGACTTTTACGTCCTTTGACGCTTTTCCCCTGTTTTTCGGCTACAGGGTTTCGGGAGAAGAATCTCTCTCTGATGACCGCTACATTGAGTTCTGTATGGGTGCTGACATCATTGAGGTGGAACTATACAGGAATCCGGAGCGGACTGATTGGGAAAGATATCATAGGAACTAGTTTCCATGCTCGGCTCTCCGGCTTAGAAAAATCAGAAGTGTTGCCGGCTTGGAGCAGACAGTAGGAAGGCTGCAGTCCGGTGTGATTGAGGCTTTCGAGACTTCCTATCCCATTAGTATGGATATTGGAAGGAAACTTATGCCGTGGTGGAACGGCAGTTTTAGTGAACTCCGTAAGGCTCTTTAAAACGGCCAGGAGAACGGCTCGAAGGAAGACCGGCGGTTCTACCGCGAGACTCAGAGTAACCACAAGAGGCTTGTTAGGAAATCTAAAAGACAGGCCTTTGTAGACTTCTGCGAGGAGCTTGACAGCAATCGTGAACCGGTTAGGCTGCTCAGGGCTCTCAGGAGTGACTCGTAGGCTAGGCTGAGTGTTTCGAGAAGGCCAGATGGCTCCTTTCCGGCATTGAAAGAAGAAGCCTCTAGACTTCTTTTCTCGATGCACTTTCCTGACTGTAGGCTTGAAAAACACACGCAGTTATTCTGCGAATATCCTCAATGCAGTGCTGAAGATTGGTCGATCAGTGCCAAGATAGTTCATGTCGAGAAGGCTAAATGGTTACTTTCAACCTTCTCGGCTTTTAAAGCCGGTATTCTGCCTGTATTTCTTAAGGCAGAGAGCGTTGTGCTGGCCCCATACATCGACTCCATTTTCAGGGCATGTATCGCTTTTGAATATGTCGCTGAGATGTGGAGGAAGGTGAGAGTTGCCTTCGTTCCGAAGCCTGGTAAGGCTTTCTACATGGACCCGAAGAGTTTTCGAGCCACAAACCTCTCCTCATTCCTTTTGAAATTCCTGGAGAGGCTTGTAGAGGAATATATTAAGGGAGTAGCCCTAAAGGCTTCTCCCTTAAACACCTCACAACACGCTTACAGGAGGGGCAGATCTACGGAGACGGCTCTCCACTCAATGGTTACTGTCATTGAGACGGGACTGGATCGTGGACTTTTTACCTTGGGAGCCTTTCTGGACAGCGAGGGGGTTTTGACAGGGGCACCCCCGAGTCGCTACGTGAGGCAGCTCATCGATATGATATTGACCGCATTGTAGTGCGATGGATAGACCAAATGATAAGACGACGACACCTAACTGTGGCGGTAGGCGGCCGAACTTCTCTCCGTGTGCTGGTGGAGAGAGGCTGCGCACAAAGTGTCTAGTGAATGTTGGTTGACAACGGTGCTGAAAATCGTGGGATTCTCACTTGAAGCGTATGCAGATGACATCCCTCTGCTAATTTCCAGACACAGCATGGCTCTGCATGTGCCTTCTGGCAACGAGGCCTCAATATTGTTGAGTACTGGAGCACCCGTCATGATATGACAGTGAACTCTTCTCCAGAAAACGTATGCTTGGGTACATCGTTCTTGCGAAACTTTTTGGACAGACTATGCAACTCTCTCCTCATGTTAAGCCCCTTGGAGTCTTCCCTAACTCAAAGCTAATACGAGGGTTGTACGTAGAGGAAAAAGTTAATGCGGCTATAAAGGTCTTCGCTCAATGCACACAGGGACATTAGACTGAGGGTTGTGAGCTTTACGTACAACTCGATGGTTAGACACATGCCCACATATTTCTCCTATGTATGGTGGTCCAGGACGCTTGAGGGGACTGCGATCCGGAAGCCGGCGAACCTGAAAAGGCTTGCTTGCTTGGGAATTACACGCTCCATGCGATCTACGGCTACTTCGGTCATTCAGGCAGAGGCCAAAAGGGCTGTGTGTAGATTGCGCTCATGGGGATGTTGGGAGGACGGCTGGACTTGCTCTTCTCATTGCTCTCTGAGGTATCGGCTGGACTTGGAAACTCCTCTGACCGGTATGCCACGGGATGCGATGGTACCTGAGCTTCGTTTCGAGCATCGCTTCTCTGTAAGCTTTCCTGTAAGGGAATCATTGACTGAGGGAAGTGCCTTATCGAGCCTTCCCCGGTCTGCTCTAAAAATTTTGACCGACGACTCTCTCGCTAATGAAGAATGTGAGGCGGGTGTCTACTATCCTAAGCCTGATTTTTGAATGGAGTACTCACTTGGAAGACACACTACTGTCTTCCAGGCTGAAGTCAACAAAGTGGCCTTCTTGTGGGTTCCTGGTCACAAGTGGTCATGGAGAATAAAAGGGTTGACCGTTTAGGTAGGAATGAGTCTGATTCTCCATTCATTGTACCGGAGCCCGCCGTAGGCATTGCCACCTCGAGTACCGGGTCTCTCATCAAAGCGGATGTTCATAGAAAGCATCAGCAGAGATGGGCGAACCTAAGTACTTGCAGGTGTACTAAATTTTTTCTTGATAGGCCCAATGGGAATATCTCCGATTTTCTTATGTGGCTCAAAAGGAAACAATGTGAAACTGTGGTTGGCATCATCACCGGCCAAAGCTCACTTCACGCTCATCTTACAAGGATGGGAGTTGTTGACAGCCCTGAGTTTCTGTCCTGCCTGGAGGAAGAGCCTGAGATAACGAAACACTTTTTGTTTGAGTGTCCGGCCCTCGCCTGGAGCAGACTGGATACTCTAGGGTCTGTCTTTCTATCTGTAGATGAGCTGAAAATCCTGATGCGCTGCATTAAGTTGACAGAAAGGTTTTGGTGAATGGGCTTCTAGTAGGACAGCACAATGGGCCGCTATGGCTTCCGTGCTTGGAATGGGGTTCTCCTGTTCCCCTGACTCTTTAAAACAAAATTTGATTCAAAATTATCTTTCGCTTCACATGTGGAACTTATTATTTCTAAAGCATTCCGCAAACTAGGTTTCTTAAAGTGTAATTCCAAAGATTTTATCAATATTGGCACCCTTAAAGTTCTGTATTATTCGCTTGTAAGATCTGTTCTTGAATACTCGTCTGTTATTTGCTGCCCCTTATATGATGTTCACATTAATTTTATCGAATGTGTGCAAAAGTCGTTTACTCGGTTTGCTTTATATAAATTAAATTATAATCGTAACAATATGCCACGTTACCATAGGGTTTTCCAATAACAGGTGTTATCTTGATATTCAAAGAAAAATGCCATTTTTTGAGATAAATGATCAAATATTTATTTCATTATAAAGAGGAAGGTATTCCGTTAATAATGGAAAATAACATCAGCCAAATGACCGCCACGACCACGCCTATAGGACCATATCCTTTTCATGAAATTTTCCATAACCAAATCGCAAAGTGGCTGCCCTATGTCCTCGATAGCCTCACGAATTCCATCTCTGAGGCCTTGAATCGACGCTGGGCTATTGCCGCAGACCTTCTCTTTCACGTGGCCCCAAAAGAAGAAGTCTCAAGGTGTTAAGTCACAACAACTCGGTGGCCAATTGTGATCACCTCTTCGAGAGATAACACGGTTCGGAAACTTTCCCGTAAAAGATCAATGGTTTCGTTGCTTGTATGGCACGTAGCGCCGTCTTGTTGAAAGTAAACGTTGTCCAGATCAATACCATCCAATTCCGGCCATAAAAATCATTAATCATCTGTCGATAGCGCAATCCATTCACCGTAACTGTTGCTCCAGCCTCATTTTCGAAAAAGTAAGGTCCAATGACCCCGCGGGACCATAAACCGCACCAAACAGTCACACGTTGAGGATAGAGAGGCTTTTCAACAATAACTCTTGGCTTTCCAAGCCCCAGATGCTACAATTTTGCTTGTTAACGTATCCATCGAGGTGGAAATGGGCCTCATCACTCAAGATGAGTTTTCGATGGAATTCCGGATCATTTTCATGGATTTCAAGGACCCAATCAGCAAAGACTCGACGTTGTTGATGATCGGCCGGCTTGAGTTCTTGTGTTAACTGAACTTTATAAGCCTTAAGACCCAAATCTTTATGCAAAATACGGTGTAATGATGTTTGTGGAATGCCTAATTCCAAAGAACGACGAGGAGTGGACAAACCTGGGTTTTCTTCAACACTTTCGGCTACAGCAGCAATATTCTCGGCTGTTCTTGAGCGACGTGCACGGGTTTTATTCTTCACATCATTAACTTGTCCCGGCAGCTCGAATTTTTCTACCAATTTCTGTATTGCGGTCCGACAAGGTGCTTCACGACGACCCAAAAATGTTCGAGTTTTACGAACCGTCTCTGCCACATTTTCACCATTTTTATAGTGAATTTTAATAATTTGAAAGCATTGTTGAACCGTGTATGGTTCCATTTTTATTAATGGCGTAGTTTCTACTTGTCAAATGTCAAAAAATGACAGCTCCAAAAGTGACATCTAAGGAAATAGCGGGTCAATTAAAATAACAACTCTTATTGGAAAACCCTTTATGATGATTTTTTTTGGGTTTATCAACTATTCAGTTCAGACGTTCTACTTTTGTGAGAGAATTAATTCTTCTGAATTTGTGTCTTTAATCTCCTTTTGCTCACCTGAGAGACCAATCCTTTCACGACATTTGCTGTATGTTCCACAAGAACAAACTATGGCATGCATGAATCCATTTCAAATTGTATTTTACTCTTTATTTTATTTTCTGAATTTATTGATTTTACAATGCCTAGGGAATTATTTAAATCAACTCTTTATGAGGATGCTAGTCGCTTAGTTTAATTTTTGAATAATAATCATTAAGCAAATTTTATTTAGAAATTATTGTTTTGCTTATACATATGCTCATTTATACTTTTGTATTTTGTAAATTAAATTTGCTAGTCTGTAAGATAATCTTTATCGGTAGACATATGGATAAATAATTAAATTACCATTAGCAGATATGGGGGATATTTGCCACAGAGGCAACTTCAAACAGTTCAATTTTAGCTCCTCGGAAACAATTATTACCAAAAGTCGTACGCATATATCAAGCATCTCTCTTAGATTTTCATTCAATTTAATGAGCAGTATGTTACATATTATTACATTACGATTCATTGTTTTACAGTGTATTTTTTTTCTTGTGTGATGTGAGCAAGTTGCAATAAACTGCTAAACACACTGAAGTATGATTTAGTTTTTATTTTTTCGTTTAAATATTGTTAAGTTTTGTTTATTGTTATTTTCCATAATATATGTATGTGTATATTAAAAATAAAAGTGGCTAGGTATGTACATATGTGGCCGAAATTAAATTTTGTTATATTATATTATTTACAAAGCTTGTGCCTATAAATATAAATAAATTTCAGTTATAAAATCCACTTTTAGTTCAGTTGATTCAATTCACATAACATTACACCTGGTAGTTGCCATATGCCCCATCTAATGTTGAAAATGACACCTAACATGGGATACTTTGCAGCATGGGAAGTTCTTCAGTAAAATGTCCTGTTTTGCAAAAAATAAATATAAGATATATTTTTATTACTTCCAAAAATATTGAGTTTTTTCTGAAGTTAAATATATTTTTTTCTTATGTCCTAAAATTCGGCGTTATTAACAGAAATAGTAAATTTTTTAAACATCATAATTGGAATTTTGCAACTCTATGCAGTTACGCGGTTATGATATTACTAGTCTCGCGGTTGTGTAGCATCATCGATGATATGTGTAGCATTTTATTACTCTGCGATATATTAGGAGTATCATTAGATGAAACACCCAGTACCCATTTAATTCTTCAGGACTAAAACCATAGGCATACTAATATTTGAATAGTAGATACAACTTCTTAAAAATTTTAACCAAAACTAAGGGATTTATGTTAGCATCAAATTTTGTGCACTTCGCATATCAGATAGAAAATGTCATTTGTTTTAACACTTTTGTGGGTTTTGAGCTATTCTTAAGTTTTTACTTTCCCTTTTTTTGGGATATCTCTCAAATATATATTCTACGATCATTGCAACTGTGGAAAACTTACTTTCTAAACGTGACTGCAGCAGTAGTAGGTCATAGTTATTCATATGATGTGGGTGGATGCTTAAATGCCTAAAATCCATTCCGTGTTTCCCAATTTGATGAGGATCATGTATGACATGTACTGCGTGCGATCAGTTGGCACACCAGTTTTAACCATCGCGTCAGTCGATCACTACATATACCTACATAGATTTATACTGCACTTTCCTCTAAGTTGATTATGAGATTGGGCACGTATTTATGCAATATGTCATATACCATATCCGTAAGGCGTCTTGCATGAGATCATAAGATCTTATCTATGCATCCATGGGTATATTGCCATTTCTAAGCGTTTCCTTATTTATATTTTTCTGTAATTTTCCAAGGCCACAAACCTATGATAGCTACTTAATGTACCGTGTGAAATATATTTTGTATAGCACAAAACCTTTTTTAAAATGCTCAGATTTTCATTTATTTATTATAATTGTGGTTAATTTTTTAGCGGCAATGAGAAAACTTGCCTATACCAAACACACGTCTTAATGTAAGTATCAAATACGATTTCGATCAAATTGAAAAACGTTGAACTCATTGAATTTGAGCGGTGCACTCAAATCACAAATTACATTACGTAGAGTTTATATATCTGCAAAATATGAGGCAAATAAAGATAATGAAGATCCCGCAAAGTATTCGAAATAAGAGACAAATATCCGAACGTGGCAAGAAATTCGCATTCAGTATTACACACGAAAGTAAATGTGATAAATTACAACTTTCCAACAAATCGGCAAAATTATCTTCATTGCTTTACACTACGACCTGCGATGGTAATAGCTTACCACACCTTTCTAGATTAAAATTGAATACAGATTTTAATAAATCCGAGCTTATTATTATGAATTTAAGACTGTTTTCTTTAGTTTTGTACTATTATTGTTGGCAGTATTTACTTAAATCAAGTTTCACACCGATTTCTTAATAATGAAAAATTATTTATTTGCACATGCGCACAACACAAAACAAATATCAAGATAATTGATACGCAAAGAGCAAGGGAGGTGAAGGAAGTTAAAATGTCGAAGGCAATAACAAATATTTTTAATTCAAACGTTTGAAATTCGAATTATCGAAATGATTTCTATTTAATTTAAGATGTTTAAAAAACTTATGTAAAGAAAACATAAATTGATTTAAAAGTACTAATTCCTCTAAGTGTTTTAAATGGTTTACCAAAGATTCTACAATGCAAGGATATTGCAGGCACATTGTATAGTTTGGCCTCAGTGAAAAATAATGTGGAATCTTCGAGATTCTCTTTTGAGAAATTATTAAAACGTCGCATTATAGTTATACGGCGCTTCCACTAGTCATGTGCACAACAACCTGGACCTGATGTAGAGAAGCCCTTAATTTTATTCTTAGAAATTTACTGGAAATGGCATCAATCTTTTCCTTTAAATTTATTGGATAATTTTTCTTCAAAATTTGTTTGCATTTGGCCGACAACAGGTTGCCACAAGACTCCAGGACAAAAGTAGCAAACTAGCAAAAAGAAACAAAAATGCTTGTTAATCACAATAATATCACTAGATTATGTCCTTGCACAAATTTTATCCTTACCAAAAAATCCCATGTGAGCTTATGCTTACCATATGTAGATTATAAGCCAATTTCACGATTTGCACAAACTGAGATCTCAAAAAAAAAAAAAAAATATCTATAATTGCACCAACTATATATCTCGAACTGAACACCTTGAACTCGAAAATTTTAAAAGAGTGATCCATCCAAATGCTCGGCCTTATATAGGGTCTGAACCGCCATTTTTATATGTGGAACCCGCAACCATAATCCAAAATTCTTAGAATGTTTTATTTTTCATCATGTATGAATTATCTCATTCGATGAGGAATATTGACATCTATCGTTTTTCATCAAAAGATCTCCATCATAATTAAATTTCACTGAATGAAAATTAAAATTCCAAATTGTGCTATAATATGGCGCAATTAAATTCTTGTCATCCATGTTGAGAAAATTCGATGTGGAACGTATTTTTGTCCATCTCACTTTTACTTGTTATCTCTTTCCTTCTCATTAGTCATATGATAAATCATAAATTAGTAACTATCTTTTCGCTGAAATACTTTAGCACTTTTTTAATACCTCCATAAGGATCCTCGTAAAAAAATACCCCGAATGCATGTGTCATATGTTGGCAATATATGAATTCTGACAGTTTCGCGGTATTTATAAAATTATTTTGACGCTTTCGCGGTCGCGAGTTTTCCGTGCATTTTCTGTGTATAGTGTGCTGCTAAAACTCAGGTAAGTTATTCAGATTGTGTTTTGTGCATTAATTAGTGTTTGTGTGTGTTTAGTTTATAAGAAAATTCGTTTGTTTATGACATCTGGTGAGATTTTCATTTGTTGTTTTTCGCGGAAAAACATCGCGGGAAGTTGAGTTTTTGTAAGAATTTTTTTCAATTACTCATAAACTTCGGTTTTATTGAGTTACTGCATTTCACAATCCCTTAAAAACTCAATTTTTGAGTAAAACGTTTTCCCTTGTGAAAATTTACGTGTGATTTTCCTCCAAATAGTTCGCGGGAAAGTGTTTTGACATAGATAATGTGTTCAATGACTCTTTTTCAATGATTGGTAGAAATTTCAAGTGATGGACATTGAAATTTAGCCAATTATTAACAACTTCCAATTCCCAATAGTGTTGTTGTTGTGTTTTCATGTATGCATTTATAATTACATTTTGCATGGGAACGTTGGAAAATTTATCGTTTTTATATATAAATTTGTTAGCGCTTCTTATTCTAAGTAAATCATTGTTTACTTAATTTAATTAATTCATTTTTGTTTTATTTCAGATGATTTCATAGGTGTATGTACATACATGGTACCTCTATCTTCCTGGTAGGAATATATGCCAGTCGATTTCCCTGGCTTGTACTTAAGTTAAGTACTTTAAATTTGTGTGATTTTTTCTAATTGTTTTTTCTTTCTTTTTAGCTTCATTTGTCGCTGAACAGCTGATCATATTTCAACAATATTACCAGTTAATCAAAAGAGAGCAAGCAAGTTATGAGCCGCAAACTTTCAAGAGAAATGCACACTCACACTACCTTAACTCAATCCAGTACTGCTCAATTTCTTAATCCTTTTTCTTTCTTACCACAACTGACCAGGGTATCCCCTGTGCCTTGGCAACATAATTAGTAAAGCATTCATATATAATGATTATCATAAAATTATTCTTTTTGATTTACATTCTAACTTAATGCATTAAGTTACGATGTAGTCAAAAATTTATTATTTATGTGTATGATCTCGCCAATAATGACTTTCAGTAGTAGAAATTTATTTCCATATGTCAGCCAACTATGCATCTGCGCCAAGTATGGCGCACGGTTAGAGTTAAGAGCTCATTATATATCAAAAATGTCTTTCCAACAACTGATCAACCAGCCCCGATACTTATCTCATCTCAGGAGTTATTCTGGTCTGAACTAAAAATTTCGTATTTTCTTACCTTTTTTATTATTTCGACCTCTATTATTATTATTTTTATTTTATTTTTGCAAAGAGGTCATTAACATAACTTTGTTTTATGTAGACTCTAATCTTTAAATTGACATATTACACCATATATGGTATCTGTAGCCGTTAACAGGTTATACTTCATAGCCTATTCTCAAAGACGATTTGTTCCTTTAGTGACTGAAAACACGTCATTTAAAAAATATATCAGCTGATTTCGGTATGCCATGAATAGGTTGTGAGCTAATAGCTCTTTAACGGCTACAAATACCACATATGGTGATGTCAATTTAAAGAGAAGAGTCTGCAACTTACAGTTTTTATAAAAACATAGTTAAGTTAATGATCCTTCTGCAAAAAAAAAAAAAAATTGAGGTCAAAGTAAAAAAAAAATTATATATTTTTCCCGGGTGGGAATCGAACCCACACTTGCTAGAATTGCTCAAAGATGGAGAATAGTAGAATTTTTTAGAACCTTTATTTTTAACGATTCTAAATAATATCATAAATATAAAAGGAAAAAAACAACCGCCTCGTCCAGAAAAAAATAAATAAAAATTGAATTTACAATTTTTTTGTGCGCATTCATCATTACTGGTTTATGCCATTTGAAAGCAACGTTGCTTTAGCCTACTGGCTAATTATAAATTATGAAATACAAGAGGGAAAATAATCTGCTTCGTTAGCTCTTTGGTAAGAGGAGTCACCCGTAAAGCGGAAGATCCCGACTTCAAACCCCGCATGATACGATTGTTTTTTCATCTTGTATTTATGTTTTGATTTAGAATCTTAAAAAATAGAAGTTCTTAAAAATTCTTCTATTCTCCATAAAAAAAAAGGTAAAACAATCCAAAATTTTTGGTTTAGACCACAAGAACTCTTGACATTTAGAGGAGTATCGGGCTGGTTGATCAGATGTTGGAAAGGCCATGAAGTTCTGCATACAAAGAGCTTTTTACTCTTACCGTAGCCTTGTACTTTTTCTGATACAAGGTTTTTTGTGAAATACCAGCTTTTTTCCTTTATCACCCTGTATTTCTAAAACGGTTGATGTGCCCCCCCCCCCCCCCTCCCCCTTGCCATGCAAGTTTTTGTGACCCTCTGCTCTACTAACCACGATGGAGGAAACATCTTGTGTAAGGACACATCCTATTGAACTAATCTCTAAATATCAATTTGTTGGTACAAACTCACAGACCTCTTTCTGTTATTCTCCTTCCTAAGTATGACGATCCTTGGTTTAATGTTAGTTATGATTAGGTCGTGTAGAATAAGCCTGCCCATTAAACCTGCTTAACCAATCTAATCTACTAAGATGGTGGTCACTTCTCACTTCTATAAGGTCCTGGATGTCTTACACTATACCCGCACTTCATCCCTATGATAAATATCCATAAGAACCATATCGGCTGCAGGTTCTTTTATGATTGAACAATATTCTGCTTACAGATTTCACTTATTGAAAGTTGTACAAGTTATCACTTAATCAACGTTGCCATTGGTGATAGTGCTTATGACTCGCCTTCCAAATATGCTCTAAATGCTGGTATTATCGAATCCATTTAAGTCATCCATTAATACTGGACGATGTATCCTCCTTACATAGAATACACATTATTTAGTCGCATATAACACTCAACATAAGTATCCTTCATACTATTGTTGGATCCTCCCAGACTACAGGATGGATTCTTGGTGTAAGCAAATATGAATTACCGCGTCATGTCATATAATAGTTTTGCTGAGTATCATAATCATGATATTATCTCATCATCATGCATCTATTTGATTTGCTCGTACGCAGAGTTTCATATTCCAAAATCAACTTTGTATTGGTCTTGTTTTAGGGTTCGGTTTGGTAGTATGCAGAAGTTCATATCTTTTCAGGAAAATGTCTCTAATCTATCAGCCTGAAGATAAAAGGAAGACATGATAAATTATAATTAGGCCCAACATCAAAAGATGGTTCCCAAGTTCCCCACGAGTTTTTCTTATTTCTTCTTTTTTTTTCTATCGCTGAAATACAAAGTGAGCATATAATGGAAGATTCGATTTTTAATCTACAAGAAAATTATTCGGCTCAAAGGATCGTGGAAAATTCAATACTGATTTGATAGTTCTACAAAATCTTTGGACAACATATTTCTTAATAATTAATAACCTGCGTAAGCTAGAGACTTAGCTGAAGCAAATATTTTCCAAATAACAAGTGTCCATATGAAAATTCTTTTGCTTTGTGAGTCGCCATGATACTTTCCGTCGATATGTATTTACTCTTATAGCACATTTGTAAAAATTTTCAATATCATACCGGATCAAAATATATATACATAGGTATCCTTTTCATCTCAATTCAGTGTCAATATTCTCGCAATTCATTCGCAAATATAATTGGAAATGAAACTTGCAATTGCACAACTTATACGCTTGCATATCAAAACATTGTCGTCCAGCTGCTAATCAGATCCGCTTTCCTTTTGCACATGAATTTTACGAGGCTGCGATTTCACATGAATTTTATTACGCTCGAGGAATTGATGGTAGTCGCCAGTCATCTTGGATAATTAATTTTAACCCTTGAAATTACTACATTTAGAGGTTTCGTTCGTTCCGGACAATGTCCAACAAGACTTGCTAAAAATCGAAAATCGTTAAAAACTTTCTTACCCACTTGCACAACATTTTTGGGTCAGCAGCGAAAATGACTCGAGCACACTATTGTGGTAAGTTGTCGTCAGTCGAGTCACTTTGTTCCGCAATTATCCATCGTGGAAATAAAGGTCTTAGCGAAAAAAAAAAACATCTCTCATGAAGAAGTCTTAACTGGATCGCGAATAACTGCCTTTTGTGTCATTAAGATGATGGCATGGCGCCAAAGGTCTTATATGTACATCCTCAACATATCACTTCAATTTAACGCTCTGGCTACTGTATTATACCGCCGGCCAATACTCCATCGTATACCAAACAGACACTTACTCATTTTTTGGTGAACTTAATTGACAGCGTTGCAAAAGTATTGCGATTAAAAGTGCGGAAAAATTACAATAACATTCAGTAACAAAATGAAAAAAACTCGAAGCGTAGGCATATTATGTACGCGTTGAAAAAAAAAACCAAATTTTTTTCTTCCCTGCTGGGCAATCTGATACCATCACGTCGAGGAGAAAATTTTATTGTGACCACGTTCGAGTTTTTATTTTGGAACTTTCTTAATAATTAAAAAATAAAGGAAAAAAATGAGAAAAAGTCATTTGTTTTTATTCATTTGAAGGCGTCAACTGTGGCGCCTGGTCTGTACTCGCATACGATGCTGGTGTCGAACCGGTTTAAAATAATTTCTTCGCTGAAGCTCGTCTCTAAAGACGTTCACGATGAGACCGTTGTTGTTGCTACTTCTTATGCTCATCTTATATCACATTTTACTTGATATATATTGACATGAGCACTGAACAGTCTTAAACCGGCCAAGATGGTAAATAATTCGGATATGCCTAAGGCAAGGAAGTAGAGCTGTTTACGGAATTAATACACCAAAAAGGTTTGTACACAAATATTCAATATACTTCAGAAGTTAATTCTCGATGAGTAAATTGATGAGTTTTAATAGATTTCGTAATTTACTTCCATACGAAAGTGTTTCTAATTAAATTTAATGGCAACCTACCCAAAAGGATAATTGAAAGTTGATGATTCGATAATTCAGCAATTTCGCAACAAATTCACCGTGAACAAAAAATTCACTTAATTAATTACGGGAAGAATAACAATCATGATGGTTAAGCACTACCTTTATCCTATGTAAGATGTGGCGAAAACGGTAGCATTTAATTGAAAATATTTTATAGCATTATCAGGAATTTACTAGAAGATTAATGATAGAAGAACTAGTGGTAAATAGAAAGATAATTATCGTAATTGTAAGGATTTATTAGTTGAGCTAGAGAAATAATTCAGAGCTTGTGCGGAAAGGAACGCAAAGAAAGACTTAGTTAGCACGTTTTGTGAGACAGTACCATACAATTAGTATTTCTAGAAAAGTTCCATCGGAATGCAAATCCAAGGCATATTCCTCAAAACCTCAAAATCATTGAAGAGTGTAGTATAAAAGAAAGTTGGCACGGCCAATGGCTAAAGAAAGCCTAGGTCAGAAAGTCGAAAGCCAATCATAACAAACGAACTTTCCCACAAATTTAAAATAGAAGAGCATTTGACTCTGTCCAGTTTCGCTCTACTGAATTTAATGTTCCTCAAGGCTCGATTCTTGGCCCTACCTTATTCATAGTTTATTTTTAAATAATCTTCCCAATATTGTCCTGGGGGTGTCTATTCATCTCTATACTCAGCAAAGCAATTGGGTTACAAGAAGACTGCACTGTTCGTATAAATCATGATTTGTATCGTATATCTAAGTGGTCTGTTGAAAATGGGTTGATTTTAAATGCCAATAATTCGAGTGCTATGCGTATCTATAGAAATTCTGTTGATACATCAAATATGCCTCCTGTTCTACTTAATAATGTTATATTTCCGTATCAAAACTCAGTCAGAAATCTAAGAGTTGAACTGGAGGCTGAGCTTTCGTGCTGTTGTCATATCATCAATATTATTTGCAGAGTGTATAGGTTCTTGCGGCAGTTATCGCATAAAATTAGTAAGAACAGTTATTGTGCCTCATTTCATGTACAGTACCATATTATTTCCAAAGATAGACTCAGTTTGCCGTAGAAGACTTACTGTAGCTTTTAATGATTCTAATCGATTTGTAAATAAATAACCCCGTAGTTCCCATATCTCATTGTATTAAAGCTCTGTTCTTGGTCACTCACTAGATACTCATCTTGAACATCACGATTTGTTTTTTTTTTGCATAAATTACTATTTAAAAAGTGTCCCGAATATCTCTACAAGAAATTACGATTTATGCATTCATCCAGAAGTATTGCTCTACTTGTTCTTCGATTTAACTCACATTATGGCGAACGTGGCGCCATTTGACCTAAGAGCAGTGGGCTCTAGCAGAAAATTTCTTACGCGATTAAAGTCACTTTAATCTAATTAGTGCACATCTTGATTCGTCTTTATATCTATTTAATTATACTTATGTTTCAGTTCCATTAGATCTTAATTTTTCCACTTTCTTATTTTATTGTTTTAATTTTAGCTGTTATGATTTGAAAATAATATGGGGTTATCGACCTTGGAATTTATAGAATTGACGATGAAAACTACACCATAATTTTTGTAGCTTGTAATTTATTAGCCAATATTTCGGTCTTTTGTTTAAGCCATCTTCAGTGCCTAAAAATATACAATATATCCATTACAGCCTACCTTAAAAAAAACCTCTTTCATAAACATTACCTTGTAAATTTTTCGAAAATTAGGATTTTATTTCCTTATGTCACTATTTTTGAAACTTCAGCTAAGAGACCATGAAACACTTTGTAATCAACATAATTAGAACAACACTAGAAATGTTAGAGGAACATTTAGATATATAAATAACAAATAAATAAATAAATAAATAAATAAAGGTATTAATTTATAACACAACGTTGGACATCTTTAAGACCTTCGCGTAGTACTACTAATTCAAGCGATTAGTACGGGGTCATCTGCCGCGACCATAAGTTTGTAATGTTTCAAGTGTATATTTATTAAGTGTGTTGATTAATTGTGTGTTAATTTTGAAATTAATTGACTGTGGTGTGTTGAGGTGTATGTAGAGTGCTTCGATGTTTTTTCTTTTCCTCCAATTGTTATCTGTGTGAAGGATCTTCGGATTCTCGTAGTCGAATTCATGGCCCTTTTAAATCGAAGCACTCTACATACACCTCAACAAACCGTCGATTAATTTCAAAATAGACCCGCAATACATCAACACACTTAATAAATATACACTTGACACATTACAAACTTATGGTCGCGGCAGATGATCCCCTACTAATCGCTTGAATTAGTAGTACTACGCGAAGGTCTTAAGATGTCCAACGTTGTGTTATAAATTAATACCTTTATTTATTTATTTGTTATTTATTTATCTAAATGTTCCTCTAACATTTCTTGTGTTGTTCTAATTATGTTGATTACAAAGTGTTTCATGTTCCCTTAGCTGAAGTTTAAAAAATAGTGACATAAGGAAATATAATCCTAATTTTTGAAAATTTTTACAAGGTAATGATTATGAGAGAGGTTTTTTATAAGGTAGGCTGTAATGGATATATTGTATATTTTTAGGCACTGAAAATGGTCTACTAAACAAAAGACCGAAATATTGGCCAACAAATTTTTTCAAATTATTTTCAAGTGTACATATACAAAAACGGACCCATACAACTCAATTTCTATCATTACTGCTATTACATTTTTTTCCTTTTCCTTTTTTTCATACATATACATATGTAATAATATCTCTTTCATATAATTATGTTTAATCTACTTGCTATTCGACCATTGCATTTTCATTTCATCGTTATATTTATATTTAGTATTTTCTGGTTATTCTGTATATTTTATATTCCACCTCTTATCTCTATGTTAACAAGATTATATTATCTTTATACGGTAGCCAGCATATATCAGGAACTTCGAGATAATCTGCTGCATATGTATTTCATTTAGGTTAGCCAGATTATTCTCTAGATCTTCTGATTTTAAATTCTAGTAGTCTAATACATGTTGTCGGTTAAAGAGTATAAGGCTTTAATCGCTACAATGGGACAGGTACTCATAGTGCCTGTAATTTTCAAAGAGAAACTAGTTATTGCACTTTTTGTAATGGGCCGCAGTTTTATTTTGTTGACTATTGGCGAAACCTATTTTGAGTTTCCCACATTTTCCTTAATGAATGGTATATTGTACGAAATCAATATTAAATACTTTAAAATGTTAATTCGTTCTCTTCTAAAATCAAAGGTGCGAATACTACGAAATCGTATTAGCTTTCAACAATGGAAAATGTCTGAACCATTAAGATATTTAAGATTATTAAGTGATAGAATACTCCCTGATAATCCTTCCTCTATTCACCTATTATTAAGTAATGTATTGGTAAGACAGTAAAATATGTATCATAAGAATTTATGGATAAGTGTATTAGAAAGTAGAATTGTACTACGACAATGGGCCCTATTCTGTAATTTTTCATAAAATAATATTTTATGTTATTTTATGGCAAAAAAATCGCTTCTTCATAAAATGAAAATAAAATATTTTAAAAATTCGTATTCTGTCGTGGTTCCATAAAATTATTTTATGAATTCTTTTATGAACACGTAACATAAAATATTCAGTACATTCCGCTATGTTTTCTATTACTTTTTGAACAGGTGGTCAATCGACATTTGCGTGATACTCTATCAAATCACCCACTAAACAGCTGCTTTCTTAATAGCTCTTGAGATACTTTGGGTGTAAAAGTTCTAAAATATGACAACTCCTGACGAGTTTGATACGAACCTTGTCCGTAGAAATGCAAAGCAGCAAAAAGACATCCATTCTGTTCACTTTGAGATTCCTAACTCAAAGTGAACGGAATGGATGCCTTTCCAGTATGAGGCTCTAGTTAGTTAGTTAGTTTTGGGTATAAATTAGAATTATTCATAAGTTTCCAAAATTAGTTTACAAATCATAATATAACAAATTTATTAATTATCCAGTCGGAAAAACTTTTGAAGCCTAAGGTTGGCCAATTCACATGGATCGTAGAAATCGTGAAGATATCGGTATCCTGTGATATCCTCTGCATAAAATTAAAACCTATTTAAATATAATCAACTTTTTATATTTTACCATACTGCACCAAGTGCAAATTTCTACAATTTCTGACAAAATTGTAATCTTTATGTATGGCGGTGGATATTTTAGTTTTTAATTAAAACTACTTTCACACACAAATGTCAATTATTGACGAATGTCATTTCATAAAATATGTCAAAATACCTTTAAAATGTGCTGCTTAGGTTCTTTTATGTTATGCTCCATAACAGGAAATATTTTATGTTACGATGCGTAAAATAAAACAAAATTTCTGGTACAGAATAGGATTTTAGGGAAATATTTTATTTTAAGGCATATTATAACATAAAATGATAAAATTTTACCGACAGAATAGGGCCCAATGTATAGGTAGTAGAAAAAAAATTAATATTTTATCTTACTTCCAACCATGTTATTAGATAACAAATTGTTAATATTTGTACAGTTATTTATTTATTATAATTAATTTCCAGTCAATCGTACATTGAAAAACAATAATTTTCGCTACCTTAATATTATTCCTAACAAATTTTCAAATATCAAGTTCCTCGCTTAAGTCTTTTGTTTTCACTAGCTTTATTCTGACAGTTTACCTGCGTTATGTTCCACAAATATTTAGTTTACACCAAAATTAAGACGATAAATTAATCGATCTTTCTACTCTCACCTAATAGTAGCCATTTTAATATTAATTAATAACTCTATACGACGCTACTGTGTGAATAAAATTAAAACTTGCCTGAAGCTTTCTAAATACAGCTGATGTGATTGAGTCACATCAGAGTCACGAAATATTCAAAAAAATGTTGTTTTTTATTTTCTTCTTTCTTCTACTTCAAAGATTTTAAAGATTCGCATATCTTACAAAGTCATAATATTTCTGAAAATTTTAATAAAATCGTAAAATTTTGATTTGGCGAAACTAAGTGTAATTTGAATAAATAAATAAATTCGAGAATCCCGGCATTCGATTGTGGCTCCATTTCCATTTCAATCCTCTCGCATTATATCTCTGGCCTGGCAGCATACAGCACATATAGGCGAGCTAGCAGTCAATAAACTTTTCCACACGTAAAACCAGTTCGACATGAACCTATACCAGTTGGCCTGCGGAGGCTGATAAAAGTTTGCTCCCCATGAAAGAGATTTGTAGCAGTAACAACAGCACCAGTAGCACCAGCAATCGAGCGGTTAGTAAACTTGAACTAAACCTTGAATAGTTTTCACTTTCGTAAAAGTCTTTCATCCCAACTCAGCCTCCCTCTTTGCGCTTTTCTTTATTTCTGTTGCTTTCTTGACCGTTTTTTTGTTTTTTTTTTTTTTCTATATTGCAAATCGAAACCGTTCGTCCGTCCGTTGGGTAATGCAATTACTTACAGAAAATGCAAATATTTGCTCTTATGTTTTATTTATCTTGTTATCATTGTACAAATTTATTATAGCTTTGGTATCCATCCTAAAAATTTAACGTTATCCGGTTTACTGCAATCGGATATTATCATTTTCTTTTACCGAATGAGTCGATTAGAGGGTAAAATTAAATTGATATCGATGATATCTTTAAACTTTTTTTTTCAATAGACGTATACAAATGCTCCAATTGCCGCCTACCTTTAAAATCTCAGTGCCATTAATTAGTTTCTAGTTTCTACTCTTATTGCATTGCTCGCTTACTTGACTATAGTTGTAGAAGCATCATGGCTCAATTGTTAAGCAATATGTAAGTATGCTCGGCTAATTAGTCTGAAATCTGTTTTTAAATTATTGAGGAAAATCAAAGTTTGTCATCATATATTTCTATCTTACCGGCTTATAATAGATTAACCCCATTATAATTATGCTATTTCGTTAATCGAATTTAGATACTACTGTAAACCTGAAATTGGCAAAACCGAAATCGACGGTCTTGTATTTGTAATATAGCATACACAACTACTTGGACTACGAGTACCCAAATAGTGTGGCTGAATATTATTCGAAAAGGATATGAAATCACTGAGGCAATCGTAGTGTAAGGCAGTCGCCAGGTAACAATGGTGTAAGGCTAATCGATCCTAATAAAGGTGTGAAGTGTGAAGCAGTATGGGGCGAACCAGCAGGTTGATTCTGTCGATCGACCCAGATAAGTATTTTAAAGGGCTGATTAATTTAAATTTAAATTAACGTCCATTTATATTAAACTCGTTTTTCAGTTTTCATGTTACACTATGATAGACGACTATGTTTCATTTTGTAATCGTCCAAAAAATAGATAATTCTGCACTGGTGCCAGTCATAGCTAAAACCATATTTTTATATAACCAGATAAGATAAATTTATCTGATGGCATTGCACATGAGATCAACAACCTGTTAACTCTCCATGAAAAACGAGGTATAATAATGTTGGAATTTTCCTGGTATATTTTTAATTAAGCAACAGCTCGTTGTGGATCAAAATGTCACCCTGTCGAGTTACATTGCGATTAGTAAAATATTATATTTTTTCATTAAACACCCTATATATTTAAAGGTCCACCCTGCATGGTCTGTTCTAAGATGAAATTGTATGCAGAACCTGACCTTTCATACGACTGCTCGACTACCCCCGTACACCAGAGTTATGACGCTTCGAAAATTTCGTTTTTTTTTCTATTTTTTTTTTTTGTTTTTTTCTTTTAACACACCCACTAAGATAGACTTTTTTTACAAAATTTCAAAAGCCCAAAGTCTCTTCTTTAATTTAACCTAGAACACCCTATGTACTAACTGTAGCCGTTAAAATGTTATTTGCTCTTAACCTGTTCAGGTGATACCAAAATTTAACGATAGTTTAGTTTGTATTTACAAATGATTCCAACATATGTAGCTTCATGGGAAGATCAGTCTTTTTAATCAATTATTCGTTAGCAGAACCATGTTCTTGTAGTTTCTCAATCAACATGTCGATAATGCCGTTGAAAACGTTAACCTTAAATTCGACCCTGCCGAATAATGCTTCTTCGATTTCGTCTCCTTTTATTTGATAAATTGAGAATTTTAAGCTCGGAAAAATTTTCTGACCTGCTCTGCAGCAGGCACAGAACAGACACAATATATACCTTGTACGTATATAAGTTCATGGAAAAGTTAAAACTACTGCATTTAACGAAATAATAAAACACTTTTATTCCAAACTAGATCTCTTGTTCAAATATGTATAAAATAACTCAATACATAATTGACAATGACTTGTTTGCTGTTTCTTTAAATGTTATTTTTCACAGCCGATAATATCCTAACAAGCCATCTTCACATTGCAGACTCATCAAAGACCATTTGGCAGCTGTTATCAATTAACACAAGCCTTCCATCACCTTTACGCGAATTTGCTTTGTCATTATTAAAAAAATCCAGAGAAAATGAATTTTACAAGTATCAACACTTCCTGTTTTCGCTATAGGCTTCTACAGCCACCTAACCTAAAGTGGATCGAAGGCCAAGCCGCTAGCCATAAGTGCTATGTTCTTCTGAAACGTATCAAATTGAAGTTAGAAGCATTAGGAAATGTTTTTGTTTTTATGAAAAGTGCAGTAGACTAGATTTCCTGAGAAGTAAATCTTTTTCTTCGGAAAATTTAAGCAGATCTACTGCAATTTTTTGAAGGGATGGGCGCGAGTTAAGGATAATAATTTATTTTAATTTCAGAAGAAAATAATATTTAAAGACGTATAAAGACGTATTACTCTATATTTTACAACATTTATTCGTAATCAAAATCCGTATACAATTCTAACTTAAACATATTTCATTAAATTCTAAAATGATTTCCCTAAATTGACCAATTTGAACCATTTACCTGTTTATTAAATTGCAATATGAAAAATAAAAGGTGTAAAATGTACTTAGGTAAGTAATTATGTGCCAGGTGAGTATCGTAATAAGAGCGCCTCCCGACCCACCTAGGACTTAGTCATATCCCGCCCCTGCGTAACAGTGGACATCCGTAACTCTAAAATAATATGAAGTTACCATGAAATGAATATTAATATAAATGCGAATTTCAATTTCGAATTTCAAAAATTCTCGGAAACAAACAGATGAGATTTAAAATTTCATAAACTATAAAACCAATCTATAAATTGGTTTACAATACATTCATCATGACTACAATTTTTCACCGGGGAAAGTTTTATATTTGTTCAAGTATGCTACTTTTTTGTATTCTCTGGTATAACAGAAAAGCAAAAAATTATATGTTATTCCATCATACAATCTTTTATTTATGGAGGCAAAGTTTCAAGTTTTAGTTTTGAATCATCAACAGGCTCCAAACCACAGAATTGATTAACTCGAAAAACAATTGTAAATAGAAAAATGTAAAAATAGGGGAAAAATAAGAAAAATAGAAAAATTTGGAACAATAGAAAAAATCAAATTAATTCAAAGTGAATTAGATCTCTGTATAAGTCCGAAATTGGTTGGAAAAAGAAGACACCAAGCATTTCGTACATATTAAAAAAGGATGAATTAGTAAAAGGAAAAGAAAGAAGGATATCTTGCTTTTTATCAGGGTGAGAAGAATGATCGGAATTCATTCATTCTTTAAAAGAATATTCTTAAGAGCATTTTGGTTTTCATTCTCTCGCGAATGAATGAATCGCACAATGTTCGAGTCGGTTTCATTCTTTCGCGAGAGAATGAAATTATTCATTCCCACGTCTTTTGCATTCGCGAATGATAAAGAGTGGAAAAGAATATTCTTTTTCATTCTTTTATCTCGCAAACAGATTTATATAATGACGATTTTATGCTTTCACTCAGTGCATTTTCCACGTTTTTTAAATGTATGTACATATATGCTTTTTTGTCCTGAAAAAATTTACTTTTGATGGGAAAAATAAAACAATAATCAAATTTAGAGTATTCATTTTAAATAGTATCTTTCTCTTCAAAACTTATTGAATCTAATAATTTTTATCGAGAGATATGCGTACGAGACTAGTCAAAGCACTTCTTCTTCCTCATTTTAATTTTGGTAGCTTAATATATCCCAAGCTCGATAGCTCATGCTCTCATAGGCTCAACGTCGCTTTTAACGACTGTATACGTTTTATTTTCGGACTTCGACGCTTTGATCACGTCCAACACCTGAGATCCCATCTGGTGGGATGCTCTCTAGATGACCATCGTACGTTGAGGATGCTGGTCTTTCTGTATACTCTGATGCACTCTAGAACCCCACGTTATCTCTATGATGAATTGGAGTTTTTAAATACTCCTCGAAATAACAACCTACTCATTCCACGTTTCCATAGGTCCATTCTAGAGCGCTCTTATTTCGTTCAGGCTGCTCGCTCATGGAATGAGCTACCTGCAGCCATTCAAGGTGCCGGTTCCCTCGAAAAGTTCAAATCACTGTTAAAATACCGTTTCTCTGGTGAATATTAAATTGAATTAAATAATTAAATAACTGAATGTCATTCAGTTTTCGGCTACGTTCGTCACGACATCTGCGACTTGGCAATGAATTGGGTTTTTTTTATAATTTTTATTTATATTGCAATTTTTGCTCATGTTTTTGTTTCTTTTGGATTTTAATTTAATTTAATTTTTCATTTAAGTTTGGTTTCTTTTTGTTGATTATGTATTTATATTTTTATTTATTTTTAATTAATTTCTTTGCAAGTAAGCTCGCGATTTGTATTTTGAACTCTTTTATCTTTATGTGCTGAGCTTTCACATTTGTTTGTTAATTTTTTTTCTTTTTTTTTTCTAGTCTAAGTTATTTTTTGTTAGTTTTTAGTTTATTAGTTATTAGTTTTAGTTTGTTTACTTGTTTTATGTACCTTAGTTTATTTAGGATATAGATTTTTTTTGTTTCATGCCTATATACTAACTTTGTCCTTTCTATTAATGTACTTATATATAAGATATAATATCTTGTGTACATTCAATAAATGTTAATTCTATTCTAATAGGCTGTTATTTAGTTTGACTAACAGTAGATTATTAATAGTTTCACTACTTAACCTAGATCTTTGTTTAGTCAATATCGTCGTTAGTGCACTAAATGCGCGCTCAACGGATGCTTGACTTGAGGGGACCGCTAGAATCACCTCGGCCAATTTTGCTAAGTCTATTTGTTTTAGGGAAATACTTCTCCAATATTCTAGCACATTTGTGCTAAAAGGCATTCTTTGCCCGTATGCGAGACTATCCAGCAATTGTCTTAAATTTAAATTCCCTTGCCACGTTAAAATCACCAGAAAACCTATCAACTTTTAATATAATCTACCTCCTAATATATCCGTTACGACCCACTCGAATTCACCGACAGTAAAAGAATGAAATATGAGAATGTTCTCTTCCATTCCGAGTGTTTGGTTTTCATTCTTTCTCATTCTTTTGCTGCCATTGAAGAATATTCTCTCATTTTCATTCTCTCGCGAATAGAATGTATTCATAAAATTCTCGGCAGTAAACATTCTCTCGCGAATCTTTCAACTCAATTATCTTTCGCGAATGAATGTAAATGATAAAGAATGTATTTTTTCCATTCGCGAAGGAATTTTTCCGAACTCTGCTTTTTATCCTCCTCTCTGAACTTATTATCTATGTTAAATACAGTTTGTTCAGGCCACACCAATATCATACTATCCCTCTATGCAAATTCCTCCAAAATATGTGGTCCTGAAAAGTGAAAGAAAAGGAGCACAAAGTATCTAATTCAAAAAATTTCACAATCAAAATCCTTATCTAAAAAGGAATCCCAATCTGCAGCTTCCTATAACACTTTCACGACCGGAACAACTCCACCTTCAAATAATCGAAACCTCAAGGGTACAATCCGTACCCTACTATCCAAAAACTATAAAAACGTTAATAATTAATAAATAAAACGCATAATTAACAACAAATTTACCATTTCAACATCCACTGATTAAATGACACTACGTCACATCATATACATATTCCCGTTTTCGCCGCAGTCTGAATCCGATACAAAACCAAGCGTTCCCAGGGAAACATATCATGTAGCAGAAACGTAGCAGTCCACAGCCGCTAAAAAAAGGCTACGAGCCGCAACAGAATCACCCATTCCTATTTAAAAATTTAATCTGAAAACATTAGAATTGACTCTGAGCTCCCATGACTATTCTTTCATTTAAGTAAGAATTTACTCCTGCTGCTAAAATTTACTTCTGCTTCACCTTTATCCGTCACCTGGCCAGGAATTTACTCCAGCTGCAGAAATCTACTTCTGTTTAATTTCCATCCTTCAACTAAGCAGGAATTTACTCCTGCTGCAGAAATTTACTTCTGCTTCACTTCCATCCTACATCTTAGCAGGAATT